>CM076572.1:107512848-107601813 GCA_034641835.2 Pinus albicaulis
TTATGAACATGTGAAGAGATGAATGAAGAGGGCTAATGACTCAGTTTCATAGCCAGAAATTCATAAATGCATGTAAACATAAATATAGAAATTACACCTATCTTTGACTCATAGACTGGGATACTATGTAGGATAGATGATAGAAGGGAAAATGAATAACTGACATAAATGTAGACATCCAATAAAGGTATCATTAGAACAAAATATAAAAACAAAATATTTATAAACTAAAGAAGTATTGTCTGTAGCGTGAGAAATTAGAGGCAAAATTCATGACTACTCACGCAGTCTCAAGACGACATATGTCGTGAACAAATCCAAAAACATATAACGTTGTAGATTAAGTACCTTGAATAAAATTTTACAAACAATTAAGATGAGTGGAAAACCATCTCTGTACTGGATTCATAAATCAAAAGACAACAAAAACTCAAGTCTCAAAGTAAGCTACAACAAAAAAAGGAATTATGATATAAAAGTGAAAACCCAGAATTTTAAATCAAAATATCACTCTACAAGAGAAATTAAATATAAAGAAATTTTATTTTCATTTTTATTTTTATTTATTTATTTATTTTTCTAAAGTTACGTAGAAATAAAAATTTGCCACTATAAGTAGACAAAAATGTACTACGTAATTTATATCTTAAATGCACACACAGGTTATGGTAGGAAATATAGAAAGTCATAGTGTCTAATGTTTAATGTCGTTGACATACAAAATAAACACTCAAGTAAATAACTAAAGTGTAATACGCCCAATAGAGTATTATCTTACCAAGAAAAATAAAACTAAAAACAATGGTGTCGTGAGTAGTTCCATGGCAAATTCATACAGCCAGTGAATATACATAATGCCAAGAAACAGAGATAGCCTGCCTAATGGTAGGTTGCCAATAAACCCATTTAAATTTACAAAGGTATGAAGTTCAAGGGAATAACAAAAAAAAATTGGGTCAAACGAAAATTAGACCAAGGGTTCACAAATAGTGAACTGGCTCATAGGCCAATAACCCAGAAAAATTGAGGTTCTAGAATTAAAAGAAAGATTTAATATTCAAATTAATTCATTAGGAAATACCCAGAGAACAAGTGTACAAGTGGCACCTCAAAAGTACAAGAGGACCATGTGAAGCCCACGTGGAGGGGCCCCATGGAGGTCTAGTAGAGGGCCAATTCAATACATGGGTAATGTTAATATAAAATAATAATTAGTATCATAAAAAATCTGTACTTACCTTAGACTTAATTATTGCATCCAAAATTGGTGTTAGGATTGATGTAATAACCATACCTTATGAATATGCTAAGGGTATTTTTATATCACTTATTAAGTAGGGAGCATGGTAATGGTGAGTTAAATTAATTATGAAAGAGGTAATTCAAGTTAGAAGTATAGGGTAATAGAGGTAAGGGATAATTATATGGTAGATATATATTAAGGGATAAGAATTAATGTGTTTATAAATGTAATAATGTAATGAGGAAGTAAACAAGGATTAGATTACTGTGGAAAAAGAAGGTTATAATATTTCATAAGATTAAGGTGGACTTATGTAATGCAATTAAGGAGAAGGATTAATTAAATTAATTAGTAGCAGAGATAATGTTAAGAGGATCAATATTGATTAAAGGGAAGTATAGTATTCAAAAAAAAAATGAGTTGTTACAAGTGGTATGAGAAGCCAAGTTAAAACTGTGGGCCTATGGGTCCCAACACATAAAAAAACTCTACTGTCATAAAAATTTAAGTTATGAAGTAATTTTATTCATTGTTTATGAATGATAATTGTGTTTTGTAAATCGGATTGAAGTGCAGAAACATTGCAATTGTTTTCATCTTTGACAAAGTAGAGTTGTATGTGGAACTAAGGGATGAGGAGGTGACAACAAATTTTAGGAGGAAATTATTTAGCTAAGGATTAGCAATGAATGTTTACTACAAGCTAGAAATTAGAAAGAGAGGTTGATAAGGGAATTAACCTCAATATATATTCATCATGATGAGGAACTAGAAAGGAAAAGGAACTAAGATGAACCCAACTCCAAAAGGTATGAGATTGGGGAAGAATCTGGTGAAACATATTCAAAGTCCAAAAATAAAAAGGAGTTGCAGGGGGAATTTCGCAAGCTTAAGCTTCCAACATTTTATGGGGAGAATGAAGAGGGTCTAGAAGCCTAGCTCCTTAACATGATATAATACTTCCGAGTATATGAATACAGAAGTAATTTGAAAGAAAGACTCACAGTTTACCAATTGCAAGGTAAAGCCACACTTTGCTGGGAAGAGACCAAAATCATACACTTGCTTCATGAATATCTTATTTCATAGGAATAATTTCAAGAGAAATTCAAATATTGATACATCAGTGAGAGGTATTATGATGACAGAGAAAATCAATTTCATGAGATGAGGCTTTGAAAACTCACTATTGATGAATTTGTGACAAAGTTCACCAATCTACTTCGCTATGTGCCATATATAATGGAAGAAAAATCTAAATTACAATGATTTATGAACTTTTTGCACACTATTTACAGAGAAATATTTGAATTTGATAATCCTAAAACAGTGCATGAGGTTGTTTGGAAAACATGACTCTGTTACCAACAATTTAAAGGCATGAATGATATTTGAAAAATTATCAAAATAAGAAAAAGGGAAGGCCGAAGAATGTTCAAAAAGATCCAAACCACCTTATCTGGAGAATTTTGGGAAAAACCACCAATGAAAAAGGTTCAATAAGAGTGTTGAGATCAGACTGTCGATTCCGACACTGGTTCCAAGGACATGGAAGGGGACATGAAGTGAGAAACTGTGGTAAATACCAAATAACCATTTAAAGTTTTGGGATGTGGTGAGCCTCACATGTTGCGGGACTGCTCACACAACACTCGTATAATTCATAACATTCAAGCACTGTGGGAAGAAACCACACTAAATGACATTGCTCGAAACATTTCTTGGATCATTGCAACACTAAAATATAGAAAGGCTGAGCATCAATCAAATATGATTGAAATTAAAGGTATCATCTCTCACCAACCTATGTATTTTTTAGTTGATCCAAGAGCTAGTTGAAGTTATATTAGTCCACAAATAGTGGAAAAATGTAAACAAAAAACAAAAACATTTAAGCACTCTTGGCTGGTGTAGTTGGCTACAATGACAAAAACGAAGGTCAAGCATAAATTACACAAAATTGTGTAAATTTAAATGGGTATATGATAGATTCCAAGTTAAATATCCTTGACTTGGGATCTTATCAACTCCTAGTTGGAATGGATTGGCTAGAACAACAAAATGCAATAGTAAATTTCTTAGAAAAAACAATGACTTGCACTGATGCTTTAGGAAATTTTGTGGTAGTGTTGTACAGTACAACAACCCTCCCCATTTCAAATTTTTAGAAGAGATATCATTCAGAAATAGGTCCCCTTTTTCTTTTTAGGAATAAAAGAATTAGATGAAATCCGATCATTTTGAATAAAACAAATAAAGAGTCCATTGTTTCATAAATCACAAAGTGCTTATAAACAAATGAAACATTGAAAATCCATGATCCAATGAAATATATAACCTTTTATCACATCAACATAATACATAAAGTGTTCATATTAAACAAAGTTCGATGTCATACAGTAATCACAATCGCAAATCAGAGATATCTTAAAAGTTTTACATTTGTTTTGAAAAACTCCGATGCGATGTGATGAATCGCAAATTGCATTTCGGAGAAACAATGTTACATGGAATTATTTTATAAACTCCTATGTGATGGCCTTCATCGCAAATCAGAAATTGCAAAGTTTTTAAGTTTTTACATTTGTTTTGAAAAACTCCGATGCGATGGACCCCACTATCATCGCAATCGCAAAATCGGCGAATATCGTTTACAACTTACTTTCTTTGAAAATAGTCGATGCGATATACCATCATCGCAATCGGAAATCGACAGACATCATGATATGTTATTTTTTATCCTTGTTGAAAATTCTTGATGCAATCAATACTTTATCTTTATGTTTGTTTTATACTGTGCATATGATTTATTCATCGCAATCGCAAAATTCAAAATGAATTTTTTTATTCTCATTCCAAAAACGCCGATCTTCGATTGTACGTTTACTAATAAATAGAAAATAAAATGAGTAATGATGATTGATTCTATTTTGAATGCGTGAGTGTGACTCTTAGAGAGGGCATTAAAGTTTTAACACGAAGTTAATAAATTGAAAATAACAAATAAATATTTTCATATGAGCTATTCTCCTCATTGTATTTTCACCACGTCTGAGAGCTTTTATCCTGTGTAGAACCATAGAGCACCCAATCCTTTCGTTCTCCAAGCAAGTGAGACATTAACAGATGACAAAATGTCTAAGAGATCTAAGAAAGCAAAGGCTACTACCACTAAAAATTTCACTACTATTCCCATAGTACCAAAAGAAAAACCAACGAAACTCAAGCTGGTAACAGATACTTCATGCTAGGGACTTGGAAAAATGACTAGGGAAGATGTATATAACCTGATTGAAAGAGAAAATCCTAAGGTTACTGAAGTAAAGGCAACATTCCTTGACGAGGATGACCCATATTCTGATTCTGACACTCCTCCTAAAGCGCTCGCAAATTCATTCCTTCATAGAATTGCAACTCGGGCAAACATTTTCCCTTACTATGATGTAATTCGGTGGGTGATAGATAATGTCACAATCCAAAACACAACATTTGTTTCAGCTGTGGGAACAATATTCAGGTCTTTTAGAGAAGAGGACATAAAGGCAATGTACCATATTGCAGATCCGTAAAAGGTCTACAACAAAGCTTTTATTAAGGATTTTGCTGCAAGAAATGAAACTTAGTCTGAGGCAATCATAGAATGGAGGAAAGCTCCAGAGAAGCAGAAAAATGAATCATCAGGTATGTACTCCGTGGAGTTCCTATCACCTCCATATTTTTATGCCACCGCAATGATGTGTAGGCTATTTGGAAATGATAATTCAGCAAGATTTTGAATTCAAATGGTACCATTATTCCATTCTGCTGTGAATTCTGAAATCACGGACTGGGAAGTTATCCTTTCAGATAAGATAGCCAATAGAATCCTAGAGTATAGAAAGGATAAAAACACAGAAAACACAACCTCGTTTTACTTTTGTGCCTACATTTTAGATGCCCTATGTTTTAATTCCGAATTTCCCATTCTTGGTTGGAAATGAACCCCCAAAGATCCCGTTCCTATTCATATTTACCATAAGCTCTTATGGAAGGTGTAGTTTAAAAACCACGTTTATAGAATTTGTCACGGTTTCCGCATCCCTATCTATCAAACCATTTTCAACCAATTTCCTCCTCGACTTTCTGAAAAAGCTAAGAATGATATATCCCAGAATGGCGACTGGTTTGGAGAAGAGAAATTTACCTATGTTAGAGTATTTGGGAGTATAGTGGAGCCCCATATTTTACCTCTATATGTCCCAGATAAACTGTTAGCACAAGAAATCTCCTACCAGTTAAAAGTAGAAGGCATGTCAAGGTGTCACAAGAATAACAAGAAACTAATGTGGCCTACTTTTCCATTTCACTGTGGGAATTATACTCTTAATAACTTCACACATGCTGAGAAAAAAGTCATCAAAATAAGGGATCTTAAGCTCTCAAAATTCCCAGGCAGACAGTACAATCCGAGAAAAGTAGCATTTGATTTCACAACTTTAGTTTCAATTTCTTGGTTCAAACATGAACCTGATGAGTTTGATTATTTATTTGTTTCTATTGATAAATTTCCCCAAGTTTATGACTTGGCTAAATCCAAATTTTAGATTGAGGATATGAATAAATTCATGTTATTTAGAAGTCAAAGACTGCTGAAAGCTCCTCTTGACCAGTTAAGAGTTATGCTGCAAGAATCTAAGAATATAGAAACAGATCAGAAGGAAAAAGAAGATGCAGCCAACAAAGCAGGAAAAGAAACATCTACCAGCAAGGGAAATGTGCAGACTGAAAATGTAAGCACAAGTGACAATCCTGATGCGCAAAAGGAGAATACTGGCAGCAAAGCAGATGAACCTATTGGAAAAGGAACTACATTTCAAAGAGGGAATGAAAGTATAGGTATTGAGACCAATGTGCATATTGAGAAAGGAAATACAGGCAGTGAGACTAATGTACAGGCAGAAAAGAAAGATATTGGTAATAAGTCAAATAATCAACTTGAAAGAGAAAATACCATTGAGAATGTGGTGGATTCTGCTGAAATTATTGTTTCTTCCCATTTGCTAAATCAATACGAACAATTTGTTCAGCAAATAGGATCACAAAATAATCCTCAAGTTGAAATGTTGAAAGATCAAGATATGGAAATCAATCCTAAGCATCCTTAAGAAGAAATTGTGTTGAAAGTAGAAGATATTCCTCCTCTAGATATCTTTTATAGTCCTAAGCATAGGGCTGTTGTCAGGAAGCAGAGGAAGAGAATAATAACAGATCAAGAATCTCTTTCAACATCACAGGTTGAACTGATGAACATTTTCTGGAAAAATACTAAGGTGAATCCTTCAGAGGATCTCACCAAATTGTCACAATATGCAGGAGCCTATATTGCAGCTACTATAGAAAAAGCTTCGGAAGTCACCCAAATGATGAAACAAAAGGAAGTATAGATAGCTATGCTGGAGGAAAAAGCAACAGAAAATCAGCAAAATATTATGCAGTTGGAACAGTAGTTGCAGGATGAAAAGCTCAGATCTAAAAAGTTGGAACAAGAACAACTTGGTATTGAGAAGAAAAATCTTGATCAACAAGCCTTGAATAAACAATAGCAGCTAGCTCAAGAAGTGGAAAAACTACAGACCCTACTGCAAAATGAGAAAACTGCTAAGGCTGAGCAAGAGAAAGTATTCCAAGCAATATTGGACAAATTTAGGGATTATCCTAAATTAGATCAATTTAAAACTGAAGCTCTTGAAACGAGAAAAATACTGTCTCATCAGTTGAATGAATTGTGTCAAAAGATGGCACAAGTCGAGCCCTTGTGTGAAATAACATCATCTTTAATAGATGAAGGAATCAACCTCAGGGTTGAGTTTGATGATGCATATAAGAAAATTTCTGAATTTCTTTCATGGAAAGATTCAAAGCAAGGAAGGAATGCAAACCTTCCCAGGATTGAGGAAAGACACAAAGAAATTTTGTTTACTAAATGGGAAAAGCAGTTGATAAAAGGAGAAAGAGATACATCAAGGGCTAGAAATATGATGAATAGTATAACACAGTTGATTAATGATAGCTTATATGCCACAAATTTAATTTCAGATTGTATCCCAGGAAAATTACCAAAGGTAAAAGAGACTGATTCTAAGTGGAAGCAAGAATTAATCAATAAGAATTAGCAAATCTGCAAACTTCAAGGAATTTCATGGGATATCATATGGACATATCTAATCAAGCCACACAGTCAGAAAATGGCAATTAAATGCCTTTACAATGCCATTCATTGTATCATTCCAGAGTTTTCTTATGCCACGTACACTTGTCAGTTACATTCGAGGCTAAGTCATCCAGCAGAGGTTAAAGATATGCTCAAAATTTTCCACTTGGGCACATTGAATGCAGGGGGAAATCAATGAATTGGTTTCATTTTAATATCGCAAGTCTATTTCTATATTTCTGATGATAGATTGTAGTAATAGTTTTAGTTATTTTGTTTTATTAAGTTCCTATTTAAACCCCTTTCATGCATTTAGAAAGGGGTCCTAAATTTGTAATATTTTTGACTTGGATGTTACATTTTTGTACTCCATTGACTATTATATTTTTATAAAGGATCACATCAGGTGGTTTATGTCAAATTACCTCTGAGAATTTCATTTCTGTACCTTAGAGTTTGTTTTACATTGAAGCACTGGATCTGGATATTGAGTTGCATCTGGAAAAGTATCAAGATGAATCTAGTATTTCTATCGATTTACTGTTATTTTTCTTATGTTATGAGATATTCTATTTAAATTTGCTATCATTTATATTTACTTGCTTTACAAATGTTTCTTTATACATATCATTTCTGAGTGTATAGAAATATTTTATCTTTCACAGTGTATACAAATGATATATAAAATGATGAGTACAATTTGTTATTATAACTCTGTTTAATTTCTTAAACAGAGTTATCATTATTTGATGCTGCATATTTTAGTTAAATTATAATACATTTTCATAGTTATTGATTTGATTGAAACAATCTTAAAATTGTATTCATATTTGACACCCGGGTTAGTTTTAGAATAATTTATAAGTTATAGATTAAATTAGATAGATTAATTCAGTCATTTAGTATTCATTATCCAATCACACAATCATTCCATCACCAACCCTTTTAGTTATTAGGAAACTGGTCCTATAAATCCAGTCGGAGCCACCACACCAAACAGAAAAGGAGCTGTCCTAAGGTCCTGACCGGGTGGTTTTCCCCCAATGTTTGAAGCAGCGATTTTTGAGGCTTCAACATTTTTGGTGCTAGAAGGAGGGCCTAAGATATGAATGGAAGATAAATCCAAATCTACAGGCCATTCTAAGAGCAATTTACCCTCATCACCTTCTTCAATTTCTTCCACATCTCAAATCACCAGGGAAGAAATTGACAGAGATATTCAAACACCCACTACCAAAGTCTCAAACCAATCAGATAATCAGCCTTTTGAGTCCCATTAAATACAATATTTAGTTCATAAACTCCAAGGGTTCTCATTGTCATTAGAAGAATATGAATTATCTTAAGGTAGTGTTACTTCACATATCGTTTCTTCCAAACCTCTCACTAGGTCACAGAGTGAAAAACTTGGTATTCCTCCAAAGGAATTTCCTTTACCTAGTAGAATTAAAACAAGAAGAACCCCATCAGAATCAGAGAGTGATATTAGTTCTTCATCGCAAATTCAATCATCTGTTTTGCAAGCCCCAACTCAGAAAAGTACAGCTGTCTCAACATCGGCTATTCAAACATCATCTGTTCCAATATCATCTGCTCAAACAACATTTACTCAAATACCAGTTGGCTCTTCTAGTCCTTAAACTGTTACTACTCAAACACCAGTTGTCTCTTCTAGTCCTTCAATCATCATCACAAAAATGGCACAAAGACCATGGACTAATCCAGGAGCTGTTGAAATGGCTGCACCTTTACATGATTTACCAGATCATCCTGAAAAATGGCTGCCAAAATTTAGTCCTGACCTTGGTATACAAGCGGAAGAACACATAATAACTTTATGTTATCTGTAAATTTGAATGCAATATAACATGAAGATGTTGTGGTTAGGTTATTTCCTTATACTTTGCAAGGGGTAGCAGGATCCTGGTATTTTTCATTACCTTCAGGTTCTATTACAAGTTGGGATATTTTCCAAGAGCATTTTTTAACCAAATATGGAGATGATAGATCAATAGCTACCCTAATCAATGATCTCTCCAATTTGAAGACAGAACCCAAAGAAACCATCAAAGATTTTATTTCTCGATTCAATAAAATCTTGAATAAAATCCCTACAACATCAAAGCCCAGTGAACAGGTCAGAAGTGAATGGTATATAACAGCTTTACCTTCAAATATAGCAATCTTTGTTGATAGAGCTGCTAAACCGACTTGGCTGAAAACATGAAAGAAGCGATTGCAGTGGAAAAAGGGATTGTTTCTTTGGATAAGAAAAATGCCATTGAGGAAAGAAAATCCAAGAAAGTCAGCTTTAAGGATGATTCAAAGAAGAAGACACCCAGAGATACATATGACATGGAAGCCTACAGAAAGTTCTCAAAACCATGTCTAATGAGATGGTTGAGATTAAAAAGCAAGTGGCAGAGACTTCTACCAAGAGACCATTTAGAAATTTCAAGAGAAATCAAGCTGAATCTAAACCTCCCAATTCAATCTCCAATGAAGAATCAGAAGAGGAAGAAGAAGAAGATACTCCTCCAGTATCAGATGAAGAAGAATAAAGAGAGGAAATAGCTGAATTACATGGGATGTGGGATTTCATTCTCCCTAACTCGGACAATGAACAAGAAGCCATGCTTGTAAGTACAAGGAGTAAATCTACAGCAGAACTTGCTCAATCTGTTCCTAAGAAGAAAAGTACAACTCCAATTACCAAAGACAAATCCCCTGTAAAGAAAACTTCTCCCTTACCCACTAAAAATCAGCCATCATCTTCTAATCCTCCTACATCAACATCTAAGACTCTAGTGGTATCGGATCCTATGGATTATAACATTGTTGAAGACATGAAGAAGACTAGAGCAAACATTTCCTTACATGAACTCATCAAACTTAAACATCAACAGAAGCTGCTATTGAAAGAATTAAATGCAACACCTATTGCTCCTCTACCAAGCGGTGTAGTTTCCAAAGCAGCTAAAGGAACAGATAAGCCACCAAATAAATAAGATGCCACTGATACTGTTCTTATTGGAGAAATATCAAATTCTCAGACACCTCCTTTTCTTTTGAATTATGAAATCCACAACAACAATTTGCATAATTGTTTGATAGATTCAGGAGCATCCTCTAATATAATGCCTACTTCAGTCTGTGCAAAATTGAATATTGAACCACAAAATTCTATTGTTCACATTGTAAAATTGGATTGCTCTAAAGTCCAAGTTGTAGGAGAAATAAATTCAGTTACTATTCGATTAGCTTTTGATCCTAGAATTGTCCAAAGAATTGATATTCTGGTTGCAGATATTCCAGAATTCTATGGACTAGTCTTAAGTAGGGATTGGTCTGCAAAGCTTAATGGTTATATCGCAACTGATTATTCACATATGTGGCTTCCCTATAAAGGGAAACCAAATCAAATAAAAATTGAGCGAGAAAAACACATGATGCATACTGTGACAGAATTTGAACAAGCAAATGAACCTGTAGCTTTTAATAGCAATATCCTTGGAGGTTATTCTGCTGAATCATTCCTTGGGAATTTCACAGCACCACAATCACCCTTTTCTGTAAATACTTTTATTTTGCAAATTGAAAATTTTTCACAATCTGATTCTTCTAGAAATTTTAATGTTGCTGATACATCTGTAGATAAACTTGTAGATAAGTCTTTATTTTGGTCATTATATTTTAATGGATCAAAATTTAGTGATGGCGCAGGAGCAGGATGCATTTTAATTGATCCAGATGGAGAGAAAACCATGCTGTCATGTAGACTAGAATTTGAGTGCACAAACAATACT
The DNA here is from genome assembly GCA_034641835.2 of Pinus albicaulis. NCBI lineage: Eukaryota > Viridiplantae > Streptophyta > Pinopsida > Pinales > Pinaceae > Pinus > Pinus albicaulis. The sequence goes on from CM076572.1 coordinate 107,524,088, forward strand.
GCAGAATATGAAGCCTTGATCCAAGGGCTTTATAAAGAAATATGGTTAAAAGTAAAATACTTGAAAGTATATGGTGATTCTGAAATTGTCATAAGACAAGTAAGAAATACCATCCATTGTCTTTCAGGTCATCTCAAACATTATCAAACCCTTGTGCAAGACCTTACCACTCAATTTTTAGCATTTAATATCTCTTCTATTCCTAGAACTCAAAATACATCAGCTGATTTGTTAGCTAATGTTGCATGCAAACTCCTCCCCGCTGAATATTACAGTCCTGATAGGTTTTTAGTCGAATTAATCTTTCGGCCATCTGTTTCCGATAATATCACAAACTGGAGAGTATTCTATGACGATGAAGATATCTTGAATTTCTTGACTTCAGAGAAATACTATGATGAACAAATTATTGATGAAGATGATCACGATCTTCGAAATACCTCAAAAAACAATGAAAATCCTATTCCTAAATTCGTTGTTAAACTTGAGGATCTATATGATATAAAAGACAGATTCAAAAAGTTACTAATGCTAAACTTCAAAGTTCTACTTTGAAGTTTGAATTAGTAAATCTTGGCTCTGAGTCTAAACCTCAAAATGTTAATTTAGGACTCGAGTTAACTTTAGAAGAAAGAAATTCTTTCATTAAACTTCTGAGTAGGTATAAATATATTTTTTCTTGGAATTATGAGGACTTAAAAACTTATGATACTTTTGTTATTCAACATACAATTCCAATGCTTTCTGATGTGAAACCTATTCAACAGAAGTTAAGAAAAATTCATCCAAATCTTGAAAGTCAAATCAAGGCAGAACTCAATAAACTTTTAAAGGCCAAAATTATTTTTCCTGTAAGACATTCTAATTAGGTTTCCAACATGGTACCTGTTAGGAAGAAGAATGGAGATATTAGAATCTGCATTGATTTTAGAAATTTAAATAAGGCATGTCAAAAGGATAATTTCCCATTGCCAACGATGGAACAAATACTTCAGAAAGTAGCTGGTTCCAAACTCATGTCCTTTCTTGATGGTTTTCCAGGCTATAACCAAATACTGGTACATCCAGATGATAGGTTGAAAACCACTTTCAGAACCAAATGGGGAACTTATGCTTATCATAAAATGCCTTTTGGTTTAATAAATGTAGGAGCTACTTTCTAGAGAGCCATGGATATAGCATTTAAGGGTCTGATTAATAGATCAGTTGTTATTTATCTTGATGACATAACAATATTTTCAAAGAAAAGAGCCAATCATCAACATGATTTGAGGCAGATATTTGAAAGATGTAGAAGGTTTGGTATTTATTTAAACCCAAAGAAATCCTTATTTGCTCTCAATGAAGGAAAACTCTTAGGGTTTTTTGTGTCAAAATATGGTATATATATTGACCCTGAAAGAGTGAAAGAAATTTCTGATATTTTTTTACCTCATAACAAAAAATCCATTCAATCATTTCTAGGGAAAATCAATTTTGTAAAAAGATTCATTCCTGATTTTTCTCAAATTGTTTTACCTATGCAGAATATGATTAAGAAAAATTCAGTATTCAAATGGGGGTATAAAGAGAAGGAAGCCTTCGATACAATCAAACAGGAAATCATTAATGCACCTGCATTAAATACTCCTAATTTTTCTAAATATTTTATTCTGTATACCTTAGCTACTGAAACATCCTACGCTGTTGTTTTAACACAACTCAATGATCAACAAATAGAAGCACCAATTTCCTTCTTTAGCTTAAATCTGCAAGGAGCTACGCTTAGTTATTCCGATGTGGAAAGACAAGCTTTCGCTATGTTTAAATCAATTAAACATTTCAGACCTTTTTTCCTAAATACACACACAAAAATTATTGTCCCATTCTTTGCAGTGAGACAATTGTTAATTCAAAAAGAAGTAGGAGAAAAGAGAGCTAATTGGGTAATAGCTTTACAAGAATATGATATTGATATTAAGCCAACCAAGATTGCTAGAGGACAAGGATTTTGCAGATTATTAGCAGGAGCTCACAATATTCCAGAGCATCAAGATCAAGCTAAAATTGTTCAAGCAAATCAGATAAGTGTTATAGATTATGAATCTCAAAATGCTAATATGATATTTTACTTCAAGAATGGGTATGATCCTTCTAATCTCAGCTATAAGAACAAACGTGCTCTGAGATTAAAAGCTAAAAATTATGAAATCATTGAAGATGTGGTATTTAGAAAGAATTATGATTCAATTCTATTAAGATGTCTTGAAAAGACTGAAGCAAAAAAGGTATTGCAGGAATTACATGATGGACCAGCAGGTGGACATTTTGGAGGTGATACCACAGCTCACAAAATCATCCATGCTGGATATTATTCGCCTACCCTTTTCAAAGATACACATGATTATGTGAGGAAATGCGAGATTTTTCAAACTACTAGTGGAAGACAAAGGAAGCCAGCTTTTCCTTTGCAACCAATAAACATTGAGCAACCATTTGAGCAATGGGGGCTTGATATTATTGGAGAAATATTAGCTCATTCTTCCAAACAACAAAGATACATCCTTACAACAATAGACTACTTCACAAAGTGGGTAGAAGCAATTCCTTTAAAGGTAGCCAATTCTGATGCAATTATTGATTTCATCGATCAATTCATCATTACCAGGTTTGGTGTACCTAATGCTCTTGTCTTTGACAATGCATCTTATTTTTCTAGAAATAGTATAATGGAATTTGCAATCAAAAGAGGTTTCAAATTAAAATATTCAGCAAATTATTATCCACAAGGTAATGGTTTAGCTAAATCTACTAACAAAAATCTCATCAAAATCATTAAAAAGACCATTGATCAGAATCAAAATAATTGGCACAAGTATTTAATTTTTGCACTATGGGTTGATCGTATTACTCATAAAGCTTCAATAGGAACTTCACCTTTCAATCTAGTTTATGGAAAAGAAGTTGTGATACCATCAAATCTAGCTCTCCCATCATTAGCTCTAGTGCAATTTATTGAAGAGAATCCTTCATCATCTATTCAGTTGAGATTTGATCAAATTCTTAAATTAGAAGAAGATAGAGAGAAAGAAAAAACTATTCATGAAAAACATCAACAGCTTGTAAAATCTTCTTTTGATTCAAGTTCCACCGGATCCAAAACTTTGCAAATTGGTGATCTTTTTCTGAAATTGGATAAAGCACATGAAGATAAAGGTAAGCATACCAAATTTCAAAAGATGTGGCTTGGACCATTTCAGATTGTTGAAAAGATAGGCTCATATACATTCATTCTGCAAGATTTAACAGGAAAGAGAGAATCTCTTCTTGTAAATGGGCTTATTTTAAAGAAATTATTTTCTTAAGGAGGTAACCCCTTCTTACCTGTACATATTCCTTTTTGAATTTTTTGTTTTTTTTGTAAATCAAGGTTGTTAATAGTCTTTAATTGACTTTTTACTATTTGAAAATATCTTCAAAAAAAAAATATTATAAATACTTATTTTATGTAAATAAGAATTTTTATAGAAATGATTACAGTTTTGGATAGTTTAAAATAAAATGTTAAACTTTGAAAATTTGTTCAAAACATTTGCATGATCTTTTGAAACCTTGAGAAAAATGTAAATCATTATAAGTTTATTAAGCAGAGAAAGGTTATTCATAAAAAGTAAAGACTTTTCCAAGCTTTGGCATTCAAATAACTCTAAAAATTGTCATCCATTGATTCTTAAGGATAAAATCATTCCACCCCATCCATTAAGGTTTTGATTTTTTAGAATGTAATTCTAAGAAATTATATGTCAAAATTAAAATATAAGAGGTCTCATCATGAGCCTGCTTACCATGATCATAATAAGTAATAAAACTAACATTACCAAAACTGCATACCAAAACAGGGTAATGGCTTATAATTATAAGACAAGGGGTCTCATCAGGAGCCAGCTTGTTCAATTTCATTACAACTAGTGAATGGCATTGTTATTAACTGGCTACCAAACCAGAACAATGGCTTTTAAATTTAAATAAAAAGAAGAAAAAAACATAAGATACAATGTCTTATGAATTTATCTTTTAAAGAATCATGATTTTAGTTGGATGGGACAATGAAATGGTTAATGGTTAGAAGCTAACCTTGTCGAGACTATGAATGTTTACAGGCAGTAGAGGCAATGCCTATGACAGAAGAGTAAAACACAAAAGCTAAAATTGGAGAAGCCCCCTACTTTATTATTATCAACCAATCAAGGCTTGAGAAAACCCAAAAAATGTTTTTATTTTTTTAAGGAATTAGAAAGAAATTGTAGGTGATTTTTATTCTTTTTCAGAGTTAGATTTTATTTAAAATTTCTCTAAGATAGTTTTCATTATCTTTAAAAAAAATTTACTTACTAGAAATATAGTATTCATTTTATTTTTCAGAGATACCTATTTCTTCCAGTGAATTGCCAATTGTTGTACAGTACAACAACCCTCCCCATTTCAAATTTTTAGAAGAAATTTCATTTAGAAATAGGTCCCCTTTCTTTTTAGGAATAAAAGACTTAGAGGAAATCCAATCATTTTGAATAAAACAAATAAAGAGTTCATTTTTCCATAAATCACAAGTGCTTATAAACAAATGTAATATTGAAACTTTTTGATCCGATGAGATATAAAATTTTTTATCACATCAACATAATACATAAAGTGTTCATATTAAACAAAGTTCGATGTGATACAGTAATCTCAATCGCAAAACGAAGATATCTTAAAATTTGACATTTGTTTTGAAAAACTCCGATGCGATAAGAACAAATCGCAATCACAAATCGCAAAGGTTTTAAGTTTTCACATTTGTTTTGAAAAACTCCGATGCGATGCGATTCATCGCAATCGCATTTCGAAAGAGTAATATTACACGAATTTGTTTTATAAACCCTGATGTGATGCGATTCATCGCAATCACATTTCGGAGAAACAAGCATTATATTCGCTCATTCTACAAAACTCCGATGCGATGGACCCCACCATCATCGCAATCGCAAAATCGGTGAATATCATTTGTAACTTACTCTCTTTGAAAATAGCTGATGCGATATACCATCATCGCAATTGAAAATCGGCGGAGATCATGATACGTTATTTGTTATCCATGTTGAAAATTCCTGATGCGATCAATACTTAATCTTTATGTTTTTTTTATACTGCGCATATGTTATTTATTCATCGCAATCGCAAAATTCAAAAGGAAAGTTTTATTCTCATTTCAAAAGCGCCGATCTCCGATTGTACGTTTATTATTAAATAGAAAATCAAATGAATAATGATGATTGATTCTATTTTGAATGCATGAGTGTGACTCTTATAGAGGGAATTTAAGTTTTAACACGAAGTTAATAAATTGAAAATAACGAATAAATATTTTCATATAGTTGTTCTCCTTATTGCATTTTCACCACGTCTGAAAACTTTTCTCCTTTGTAGAACAAGAAAATTCCTAATTCTCTCATTCGCCAAGCAAGCGAAATTTTACCAGACGACAAAATGTCTAAGAGATCTAAGAAAGAAAAGGCTGTTGCCGCTGCAAATTTCGCTGCTATTCCCATAGTACCAAAAGAAAAACCAACGAAAATTAAGCTGGTTATAGACACATCATGCCAGGGACTTGGAAAAATCACTTGGGAAGATGTATATAACCTGATTGAAAGAGAAAACCCTAAGGTTACTGAGGTGAAGGAAACAGTTCCTGATGAAGATGAATTAGATTCTAATTTTGAGACTCCTCTTAAAGCGCTTGCAAATTCATTCCTTCATAGAATTGCAGCTCGGGAAAACATATTCCCTTACTATGATGTAATTCGGTGGGTGATAGATAATTTCACCATCCAAAACATGAAATTTTTTTCAGCTGCGGGAACAATATTTGGGTCTTTCAGAGCATAGGTCATAAAGATAATGTACCATCTTCTAGATCCGCAAAATGTCTACAGCAAAGCTTTTATTAAATATTTTGCTGCAAGCAATGAAACTCAGTCTGAGCCAATCAGAGAATGGAGGAAAGCTCTAGAGAAGCATAAAAATGAATCATCAGGTATGTACTCCGTGGAGTCCCTTTCACCTCCATATTGTTATGCCACCGCAACGATGTGCAGGCTATTTGGAAATGATAATTCAGCTATATTTTCAATACAAATGGTACCCTTAATCCATTCTATTGTGAATTCTGAAATCATGGACTAGGAAGTTATCCTTTCAGATAAGATAGCCAATAGAATCCTAGAGTATAGAAAGGATAAAGACACAGGAAACACAACCCCATTTTACTTTTGTGCCTACATTTTAGATGCCCTATGTTTTAACTCTGAATTTCCCATTCTTGGTTGGAAATGGACCCCCAAAGATCCCGTTCCTATTCATATTTACCATAAGCTCTTATGGAAGGTGCATTTTAGAAACCATGTTTATATAATTTGTCACAGTTTCCTCATCCCTATCTATCAAACCATTTTCAACCAATTTCCTCTCTGGGTTTCTGAAAAAGCTAAGACTGATATATCCCAAATTGGTGACTGGTTTGGAGAAGAGAAATTTACCTATGTCAGAGTATTTGGGAGTATAGTAGAGCCCCAAATTCTACCTCTGTATGTCCCAGACAAACTATTAGCACAAGAAATCTCCTACCAGTTAACAGTAGAGGGCATGTCAAGGTATCTTAAGAATAACAAGAAACTAATGTGGCCTACTTTTCCATTTCACTGTGGGCATTATACACTTAATAATTTCACACATACTGAGAAGGAGGTCATCAAAATAAGGGATCTTAAGCTCTCTATAGTCCCGGGACGGTGTTGTGTAACCGGCTCAAAGAGAGAAGGAAAGAGATATTCACGCCTTATAAATGAGCCACTTCGAGGGGGCAACCTCCAATACATTACATGAATGAACAATTCTTGGATGATACAAATGAACAAAACCTCCTTCTATATATAGGAGTCCATGGGGCCATAATATAATCCTAGTGGGGCCACGATGTAATCCTAGCCGACCTAACAATAATAATGTAAGGGCACAATAATAACAATATGGGGGTTACAGGGGTACAATAATAACAATAAGGGGGGCTACACTAACATAATAAGGGCTACACTATTAATATAGGGACTTAACATGCCCCTCTCCTTCAAAAAAGTGTTGTCCTCAACGCTTGAGTAGCTCTGGGTGCTTCTGTATAAAATTCTCATCCTCCCATGTAGAATCTTCGGTGGGTAAGTTCTTCCACTTGATGAGATACTCTGAAATTGATCGATTCCGTAGTTGTCGAGTTCTTGTTTCCATGACCGCTTCTGGTTCCAATATGATTTTTCCTTCCTCATCAAGTTCTGGCAATATTGTTTGAATTGGAAGATTTTCTCCTATAACCTTCTTTAAGCATGAAACATGGAAAACTGGATGTACTCGCGAAGAAGCAGGAAGCTCCAATTTGTATGCCATAGTACCAATCTTTTGCAACACCTTGTAAGGACCATAGTACTTTGGCGATAATTTATTATCCTTCTTAGCTTGCTTGAGGGACATTTGTTTATATGGGTGTAGCCGTAAAAATACCCAATCTCCTACATCAAAACTTCTCTCGCTGCGATGTTGATCTGCCTGTTGTTTCATTCGATTTTGTGCCAAATTCGGGTTATCCTTTAAGAGTTGGAGAACTTCTTGCTGATGCTCGATGTGATCTTCCACTGCTTGAACCTTCGAATTTTCCCTTAAAGATGATGTGATGGATGGTGGATGATATCCATATAGTGCCATAAATGGGGTCATTTTTGCTGCAGTATGGAAGGAAGTGTTATACCACCATTCAGCAAGAGGTAACCACTTGACCCATTGTGTTTGTTTATCAGATACAAAACAACGAAGATATCCTTCCAAACATTTATTTACTATCTCAGTTTGACCATCAGATTGAGGATGATAATATGAGCTATGAGCTAATTTAGTACCCAAAGAAGAAAATAACTCTGTCCAAAAATTTCCCGTAAAAATGGGATCTCTGTCGCTCACAATAACCCTTGGGCTTCCATGTAGCTTTTGAATTCTGTCCACAAATGTAGTAGCAACTGTACTTGCTTTAAATGGATGAGATAATGCACAAAAGTGTGCATGCTTGGTAAGTCTATCAACTACCACCATGATGACACTCTTTCCTTCGGACTTAGGTAAACCTGTGATAAAATCCATTGAAATCTCCTCCCAACGTTGACTTGGAATGGATAAAGGTTGTAGAAGTCCCGGGGTCTTAATTGTTTCCACTTTATTTTGCTGGCAAACCAAACATTACGCCACAAACTTTTGAATATCAGATTTAAGGCCATCCCAAAAAAATTATTTCTTCACCCTGTGGTAAGTTTTTAAAAATCCTGAGTGTCCTCCTAAAGGAGAAGTGTGCAATTCAAGAAGAATCTTTTGTTTTAGTTGGGAATTCTTACAAAGATATAAGCGATCTTTGTACCATAAGGAATCATTTTTCCAACTAAATGTATCGGATGTACTAGGATCTTGCTGCAACTTTTGAATGAGTGTCCATACATCTTTGTCCTTCTTCCATTCATCTCTTGCTTCAGTTATCCAATCTGGTTGGATAATAGAAATGGCACAAAGCAATGCTTCCACCTCTTCATTCTTTCTTGAGAGTGCATCCGCAACAACATTAAGCTTTCCTTTTTTGTAGATTATTTCAAAGTCATAACCCAACATCTTTGTGACCCATTTTTGCTGCTCTTCTGAAGATAGTCTTTGTTCCAAAAAGTGTTTGAGACTATCATGATCAGTTTTTACCTTGAAGTGTCTTCCCATTAGGTAAGTTCTCCATTTCTTTAGTGCATGCGGTATTGCTAACATTTCCTTCTCATAAATAGGTTTCTGTAAATACTTTCCTTTGATTGGACAACTTTCAAAAGCAATGGGTCTTCCTTCCTGCATTAAAATTGCACCAATTCCATTTCCTGAGGCATCACATTCCACAATAAAGGTTTTTGTGAAGTCTGGCGTAGCTAAGACCGGTGCTAGGCACATTGCCTCTTTAAGATGTTCAAAGGCCTTAGTTGCTTCCGGAGTCCATGAAAATGCATCTTTCTTCAATAATGTTGTTAGAGGTGCTGCTATTCTTCCATAATTCTTAACAAACTTACGATAATAGCCTGTTAACCCGAGAAATCCTCGCAACTGCTTTATTGTCTTAGGGACTTTCCATTCCTTAATGGCTTTAATTTTGTTAGGGTCTACTTTAACACCCTCGTGCTAATTTAGTACCCAAAGAAGAAAATAACTCTGTCCAAAAATTCCCCGTAAAAATGGGATCTCTGTCGCTCACAATAACCCTTGGGCTTCCATGTAGCTTTTGAATTCTGTCCACAAATGTAGTAGCAACTGTACTTGCTTTAAATGGATGAGATAATGCACAAAAGTGTGCATACTTGGTAAGTCTATCAACTACCACCATGATGACATTCTTTCCTTCAGACTTAGGTAAACCCGTGATAAAATCCATTGAAATCTCCTCCCAACGTTGACTTGGAATGGATAAAGGTTGTAGAAGTCCTAGGGTCTTAAAAGTCTCCACTTTATTCTGCTGGAAAACCAAACATTCCACCACAAACTTTTGAATATCAGATTTAAGGCCATCCCAAAAAAATTCTTTCTTCACCCTGTGGTAAGTTTTTAAAAATTCCGAGTGTCCTCCTAAAGGAGAAGTGTGCAATTCCAGAAGAATATTTTGTTTTAGTTGGGAATTCTTACAAAGATATAAGCGATCTTTGTACCATAAGGAATCATTTTTCCAACTAAATGTATCAGATGTACTAGGATCTTGCCGCAACTTTTGAATGAGTGTCCATACATCTTTGTCCTTCTTCCATTCATCTCTTGCTTCGGTTATCCAATTTGGTTGGATAATAGAAATGGCACAAAGCAATGCTTCCACCTCTTCATTCTTTCTTGAGAGTGCATCTGCAACAACATTAAGCTTTCCTTTTTGTAGATTATTTCAAAGTCATAACCCAACATCTTTGTGACCCATTTTTGCTGCTCTTCTAAAGATAGTCTTTGTTCCAAAAAGTGTTTAAGACTATCATGATCATTTTCTATCTTGAAGTGTCTTCCCATTAGGTAAGTTCTCCATTTCTTTAGTGCATGCAGTATTGCTAACATTTCCTTCTCATAAATAGGTTTCTGTAAATACTTTCCTTTGATTGGACGACTTTCAAAAGCAATGGGTCTTCCTTCCTGCATTAAAACTACACCAATTCCATTTCCTGAGGCATCACATTCCACAATAAAGGTTTTTGTGAAGTCCGGCGTAGCTAAGACCGGTGCTAGGCACATTGCCTCTTTAAGATGTTCAAAGGCCTTAGTTGCTTCAGGAGTCCATGAAAATGCATCTTTCTTCAATAATGTTGTTAGAGGTGCTGCTATTCTTCCATAATTCTTAACAAACTTACGATAATAGCCCGTTAACCCGAGAAATCCTCGCAACTGCTTTATTGTCTTAGGGACTTTCCATTCCTTAATGGCTTTAATTTTGTTAGGGTCTACTTTAACACCCTCGTGGGATATAATATGACCCAGATATTCCACCTCTTGTACTCCAAACAAACATTTGGATGCTTTTGCATATAATTGTTTCTCTTGCAATAGTTTGAGCACCCTGTCAACATGCTCAACATGATCCTTCCAAGACTTGCTATAGATTAGTATATCATCAAAAAATACTAGCACAAATTTTCTAAGGAAGGGTTTGAAAATGGAATTCATCAACCCTTGAAATGTAGAAGGTGCATTGGCAAGGCCAAAAGGCATGACCAAAAATTCATAATGACCCTCATGAGTTCGAAATGCTGTTTTTGGAATATCTTCAGTCTTCATTCTTATTTGATGATATCCTGAACGAAGATCCAACTTGGTAAAATAAATTGCTCCATGTAATTCATCCAATAATTCATCAATCACAGGAATGGGAAATTTATCTTTAATGGTGAGCTTATTGAGCTCCCTATAATCCGGAGACATTCGCCATGATCCATCCTTCTTGTGTACCAATACTACAGGAGCAGAGAAAGAACTTTGACTAGGTTGAATTATACCCGCCTCTAACATTTCTGCAATCATACGTTCAATTTCGCTCTTTGGACGTAAGGATATCTATAAGGCCTGATGTTTGGAGGAACACTTCCTGGAATCAAATGAATAGCATGATCATGATCACGAATAGGTGGGAGTCCTTTGGGAGTTTCAAACACTTTGGAATGATTGTCCAAGACTTGTTGGAGATCTACAGAAATAGATGATTTTGATGTTGGAACTTCTAGTGAGCATAATTGTGCAATTACGCCTCGCTGTTCTTTCTTTAGAAGCTTTGTCATGACATTAGAGCTTATTATCCTTCCTGGCTTCCCCGCAATACCCCGTAATTCTACTTCCTTTCCTTCTGAAAAAAATTTCAAGAAAAGTTCTTGAAAATTAAAAGCTACCGTCCCCAAAGATTGTAACCATTGTACTCCTAGTACAACATCAGCACCTCCCATAGGAATGGAAAGCATTGGACTAGTCAACACATATTCCCCCCTGGTTAGCTTGATGTTATTGCATTTTCCAGAGCAATTTATAGTTCCTCCATTTGCAACCATCACTTGACATTCTGGTGCTGGGTATAGGAAACAATTTATATCCTTGGCTACCTTACAATGAATAAAATTATGGGTGCTACCTGAATCAATCAACACTATTACCTTTCTCTTCTTGATTTGTCCTTTTATCTTGAGAGTTTGAGGAGTGGTAATTCCTGCCAGTGCATTACACGATATGGTTGGATTCATTTCTTCCTCTTCGGGGGCTGGTTCCTGGTGTATATCCTCTTCTTGTTCATTTTCTTCTTCCTCTTCACAATCTATGTAAAATAATTTCTTCTCAGCACACTTATGACCTTTAGTGTATTTGCTATCACAACCGTAGCAAAGCCCTTTTGCTCTTTTTTCTTCCAATTGTTGTGGTGTCAACCTTGTAGGTTGTGGAAATCTAGATGTAGCCACACTTCCTTCTTTATAGAATTGAGTAGTAGACTTCCTTGTTGCCATAATTTTACATTCAACTTTTCTTGCCAACCCGAATGCCTTCTCTAATGAATCAGGTTCCAGAACACGAACTTCATGTTGAATGTTATCCTTTAAACTGCCTAAGAAGAGATCAATCCTGTGGTCCTCTGAAATATCAGTTACCCTTATACTCAATTTTTGGAAGTCCTCAATGTGCTGCCCCATTAAACCCTTTTGTTTGAGATTTATCAATTGGGTAAAGAAGGTGTTGCTCTTTGTATCCTCATAATGTGCTATCATTTCCTCCGTAAAAATTGACCAAGTGACAATTTTTTTACGGGAGCAAAGCCATCGATACCATACAAATGTATTTTGTTCTAAATGTAAAGTTGCAATGCGTACCTTTGTGTGTTTTGCACGTTATGGAGATCAAAATATTGCTCCATCTGTAGTATCCATGTTACAGGATCCTTTCCATCAAACTTCCTCATATCCATTTTTGAAATATGGTGGTTCTTCCCACCAACATTCGAGTTTATGAAATCACGATTAACATTTATTTTGTTCTCATCATGAGGTTCTTCTCCTATATTTCCGCCATTAGGAATCATTTCTGGTTTTAAGCTTGTCATCAAGCCTTCCATGTATGCTTTTAGATCATTCTTCATGTTTTCCATGTTGTCTTTCATGTTTTCCATGTTGTCTTTCATGTCATCCATCTTAGCTTCCATGCCCACTTCCATGCCATCCATCTTAGCTTCCATCTTAGCTTGCACACCATCCATCTTAGCTTCCATGCCCACTTCCATGCCATCCATCTTAGATTCCATCTTAGCTTGCACACCATCCATCTTAGCTTCCATGCCTTTCTTCAAACCATCCATCTTCACTTCCACACCTTTCTTCAAAACTTCCATTTCATTTTTTGCTGCTCTTTGCGAGAGTGAAATTTGTTGCACTTGTTCTTGTAATTTCGATAGATCATGTTGCAATTCTTCATCTTCATGAGTCATGGTAGAGCCTTCTGAAGGCTTGATGGGTGTTGAATTCTTTTTAGGGGCCATTTTAGAATTCAATATTGATATCTATTCTACAATATGCCCTTGGAATCAATTCAACTTGATTCTTCAAACAAGACTTATGCAATTTGGGAAAAAAATACACACCTTTTACTAGCTTTTAGGAGCTCGATATTGAAATTGAATTATCTCTGTATTTGAAAATCTTCGATATCTGAAATTCAGCTCTGTAGTAGATCCCTGAAGCTTCTTTCAAATGCCACAGGTCTGACCTGATTTGGATTCTCCAAGACAAATTTGTGTCCAATCTCCCACAATGACCTAATTCTGGACTGGTTCAGTAGAGCGAACTTGTACGAATTACCACGTGTCACTGTTTTGTCCTTTGTCTCTGAAATTGATAGCGAAGAAACTTCAGTCTGTGTACTTGCGACCACTTTTTACGGCACTTCAATCCAATGCCCAGAGAGAGAGTTATTGAAGTTTTTCCACGATCACCTCTTTGAGATGAAATTCAGGAGCCTGAAAAAGCACTACCTTCCACAGATCATATCTCCAAAAATATTGCGAACCAAGCTCTGAAATTTTTTGACGAATTTCCTCAGGATTTCAGCTTCGCACCATATGAATTTCAGACTCTGAAACTTCGTACAAAAAAATTTAGAGCGCAATTTCCACGATGACCTTTTTATGAGCCTGAAAAAATACCTAACTTCCACAGATGATATCTCCTCAAATATTGCGAACCAAGATCTGAAATTTTTAGACAACCTTCCTCAAGATTTCAGCTTCGCACCCTTGAAATTTCAGCTTCTCTCAACCTGAGAGGGCTCTCTCAAGGGTTTATGATTTTTGATAAATATGTAGATGGCTAACTCTATATGGGGTAAAAGCAGATAAATGATATAAATTGGTTGTAAATCACATTAGAAAGTGTACATTGGGCTTATGGAGTCATAATAGCTTCAGAAAAATCAACACAATCTACCTAGCAAGGAAGTCAAGGCATATCAGAGTTCAAGTCAAGGAATACACATGTAGAACAATGAAACACACAGTCAGTTTGTCTATGAAGGAAGTCAGAGCATCATTGCTGAATTTTGAGTAACATAAGAAAACACCACTGTAATAGAATATTGAAAATATGCCATCAGAACAAGAACATACAAGAACTCCTCATGAATCTTGAGTTGTCTAAGTAGAAAATCTGTATTAAGCTGAAAACAGTAACTTACAATAAACACAGTCTTTTTGCTAACAAATGTACGACCTTTTGCTAATTAAACCCCTTGGTATTTAATAGACATATTACAACATGTGATGATCTGCCTCTAGGCTAGATACATCAAATTTCCAACTACTGACACTAACTGACACCTTGCATAACTGTAAGATATGGAATTTATTACATAAAGACACCTAATCTACTTAATAGTCCTAATCCAAAAAGGACTCAAACTGCTTATTGTTATCTAAAAAAACCTTATCCACCTACATTTACATCATTTTCCAATTGTAACAACACATAGTCGAATTTGGATGATGGGCTTCAGCTCTTTATGTCCACTTTGTTTGACCTCCACAAAAACAAGAAACCATACCCTGTTTTTTAGGCATCACATCTTTTGCATTCTTTGAACAATTTGATCATCAATTAAGATTGATTTCGTGGTCCTTAGATGTTGGAGATTATATTAACATGTCTACTCACCTATCCCTAGCCTCTAGTATATCAAAACCACTTCCAAAAATTGTTTAAGAAAGTTGTAATAAACTGCGCTACGAAAACACAGTAGTTTCGTAGCGCCTTTGAAAAACTGTCATTTCAAGTCTTAATTCTTCAAAAAATGAATCCTTTCCACTTGCATCACTTCACTTACCCATTAATGCATCTCCCATATCAGTTTTAGCTCTTGACTCACTCTTCAACCTCTCAAAAATTGACCAAAGTGAGCAAGAAAAGCAGCTACAACAGTTTCGTAGCGCTTTTATGCTTTTTTACACTGAATGCGCTACGAAACTACTGAGTATGAAGATTCTACCAAATTTTTCCAAAATGTAAAGTGTGAATGTGCCAAAAACTTAAAATATACCTGATTTCATCATATCACTTGAAAAACAAAGTTATTCCAACCTTCTTGAGGTCCCTTCTTCATTTGCAATAGGTTGGCCTATTGGTTTTTCTTGTTTTTTTTTTCCTGAAAAATAGGTCTTGGGACAAAGCCTATATCTCTTACTCCATGATGTATTTTAAGAAACTGAAGAAGGTTTGTGTAGGCCATTACGTCTTGAATAAAAACCTCTCTTGGTTTTTTGCACCATATCTCCTATTGTCCATAAACTTCCTTTGAAAAAAATGTGTAAAACAGGAAAACTTTGTTTCTGAAAATAGGGCTTCAAAGAAAGCCTTGTATATCCCCACTTATAACACATATGAGAAAAGTGAGAGAGGTTATTGTAGCTGGGGCTGTGATAAAGACAAACCTCTTTCATAATTACAAAATTATTTTTTATTTGGCCAGAAAATGAACTTGAAATTAACTTCTAAATAGTCATGTACAGGACATTTTGTAACAACAGTTTCGTAGCGCATTTTAATTTATAAATTTCTCCCACCTCCTAATTAATTTGAGGAAACTGAGAGAGGTTTTTGTAGTTAGTTCTATTAGGAAGAAAAAAATCTTTCATTTTTCCTAAATTCGTTTTCAGTTGCTCAGAAACCTCCTTGGAAGTTAACTACTCAAAACCAGAAAACAAAGTTTTTGCTTCATATTGCGCTACAAAAAGACAACGCTTTCGTAGCGCAAAACGACTTTTTTGAACTAGTGGCGCTACGAAAGTAAGGTTTCTTGGCTAATTGGATAGTTTTGATGAAAAACTTAAGGAAATGAAATGAATGATGAAATGATGAATGAATTGAGATGAAAAACCTTTAAAATTAATTTATTTAACACTAAGGAAGGTTCAAACCTAAAAATCTAACCTACCCTTAACCAAACCCTAAATTGACTTCTAAAACTAATTTGAAACATGACCAAAAACAAACATAACATAATGATGTTTTTTTAGAGAATTTTTAGGTGATAACAGAGACTCCACTTGGGATAGTGTGCCCCTGTGGTACACTAAGAAACAGTAGTTCTAGTGCTGTTATCCATTTTCTTGACCAAAACAGAAAAAGCTTCGAAATTGCCAAGCTCTTCTTCAAACTCTTATAGCCTTCACTTCGGGCTCAAGCTTGATGATCACTGCAAAAGAACCAAATCTGTACCTATTGAAAAGATGCTTAGTCCACTTAGAGCTTATTCACATACTCCTACCTACCCTATTAGTTGCAATCTCCATTTGTAACTCAAGGAACATGAAACTTCCAATGAAGCTCATTGATCTGATCTAACACTTGAATCTCTTGACTGTGCTTGAACCAAAAGTAAACATGATACTGAAATGACCAAGGCAACATGAGATGTAACAGATCTTCAAAGTGAAAATATAACTGGAAATCTGAACTGTAGAACTCTTCCATGTATTCAACTATAGGATGAAAGAAGACATGATATGTTTGATGCTTCTCATGACATTTTGCAACTTTAGACAACTCATCCATGCTTTGATCAACCACATAAGGCTTCAGTTGTGTGCTTTCAAACTTCTTTTTAAACTGATTTATAAAAATAGTGTATTCTTCCTTAATCTATAAGAAGAAAGGTAGCAACACTCTCTCTTTGTTTTTTGGCATTAACAACTTTAGAAAAAATTGATCTTGAGCATGAAGCCTATAAGGTTGAATTTGATCTTTTGAAACTTGAATGTCCTTTTCAATGTTCTCTGCAACTTCATCCACAAACTGAATCTTATCTTCTGACTTGCACTCAAATGATTTCAGATTAGAAGACAAGGATAAAGAAAAATTTCACCCACTTTTTCCTTAGTGTGATCATTATTTGATGTAGGCTGATATAAGGAAAGACATGAAAATCAACACTTTCCTTAACTTGAGGGTTATAGAAACTATCTTCCAATGTTTTCTCTTGTTGTTTGCAATGATTCTCATACTCCTGATGATCAAAAGACTAACAAGTTTGCTGGAACCTTTTATCAAACTCAGAGGATGTATCATAATTTTCATAAATAAACTCCTGTTGGGTTTCATTTTCATCTAGGAAAGAGGCTAACCTTTCTTCTTGGTGATGAAAAGGATTGTCATGAAGAGCTTCTAAAATTTCCTCATCCATGAACTCATCATCTTCATAACAATTCTCCAAATATTCAATAAAACTCACACAATGTTTACAGCAATCTTTGACCAGCAATAAGGAGGGATGGCACTCTTCATACATCTCATAAAATGCAACATGGAAATCAGCAAGATAATATAATGAACCATTTGGCAAGATTTCATACCAAGACCGTGTTTTTCCTTCCAAAGTGGCCATAAACATCTTCATGAGACAATCCTCAGGGAACTGAACCTTAAGACTATGTACATGCATATGGAATCTAACCAAATGAAGAGCAGCATTGTCTTTCTTTTCATCTTTGAATATAGGAATATCAGTTAACCATTTAACCTTTGGCATAGGATTTGGAAAACTAGGAATATGAGACTGATTCATAGGACCATACCTGGCATTTATACTTGTAATGGAACGTATTCTGAAACTTCATCAAGCTACTGATCTTCAAGCAGTGGAGTCACCTTCCAATTGATTATTTGATGTGTGAAGTCACCAAGGTAGATGCAGCTTCGGAAATATTCCTGAGCTCCTGCTACCTTCAGAAGTTCAGCTTAAAAATCTCGGGAAATGTATATCTTCAGACTCCCGACAAACGCACCAAAATGTTATCACAAAATTAGACCTGATATGCTGCCAATCAATTTAATATCATGTAACTGTTTCAGACCAATATTTTGGCTGAGGCTTAGCCTCTTCAACCTGAGAGGGCTGTCTCAAGGGTTTATGATTTTTGATAAATATGTAGATGGCTAACTCTATATGGGGTAAAAGCAGATAAACGATATAAATTGGTTGTAAATCACATTAGCAAGTGTACATTGGGCTTATGGAGTCATAATAGCTTCAGCAAAACCAACGCAATCTACCTAGCATGGAAGTCAAGGCATATCAGAGTTCAAGTCAAGGAATACACATATAGAACAGTGAAACACACAGTCAGTTTGTCTATGAAGGAAGTCAGAGCTTCATTGATAAATTATGAGTAACATAAGCAAACACCATTGCAATAGAATATTAAAAAGATGCCATCAGAACAAGAACATACAAGAACTCCTCATGAATCTTGAGTTGTCTAAGTAGAAAATCTGTATTAAGTTGAAAACAGTCACTTACAATAAACACATTATTTTTGCTAACAAATGTCCAACCTTTTGCTAATTTGACCCCTTGGTATTTAATAGACATATTACAACATGTGATGATCTGCCTCTAGGCTAGATACATCGAATTTCCAACTACTGACACTAACTGACACCTTGCATAACTGTAAGATATGGAATTTATTACATAAAGACACCTAATCTACTTAACAGTCCTAATCCAAAAAGGACTCAAACTACTTATTTTTATCTAAAACAACCTTATCCACCTACATTTACATCATTTTCCAATTTTAACAACACATAGTCAAATTTGGATGATGGGCTTCAGCGCTTCATGTCCACTTTGTTTGACCTCCACAAAAACAGGAAACCATACCCTGTTTTTTAGGCATCACATCTTTTGCATTCTTTGAACAATTTGATCATCAATTAAGCTTGATTTCGTGGTACTTATATGTTGGATATTATATTAACATGTCTACTCACTTATCCCTAGCCTCTAGTATGTCAAAACCACTTCCAAAAATTGTTTAAGAAAGTTGTAATAAACTGCGCTACAAAAACACAGTAGTTTCGTAGCGCCTTTGAAAAACTGTCATTTCAAGTCTTAATTCTTCAAAAACTGAATCCTTTCCACTTGCATCACTTCAATCACCTTTTAATACATCTCCCATATCAGTTTTAGCTCTTGACACACACTTCAACCTCTCAAAAATTGACCAAAATGAGCAAGAAAACCAACTACAACAGTTTCGTATGTTGGACATTGGGTTCAACGCTCCCCGTGTGTTTCGTGACATGGACTAACCGCCTCTCGTGGATGCTAACTCTAGCGATCGTAGTGAATACTAATTCCTGCAGGTTTTGGTCTAACGGCAATTGTGATTCCAACAAGTCATATCAGAGCGACAGGTCTCGAGTTCGAAACTCACCTGGCTCGCGTTGGGGGGGAGATTGTTGGACATTGGGTTCAACGCTCCCCGTGTGTTTCGCGACATGGAATAACCACCTCTTGTGGATCCTAACTCTGGAAATTGTAGCGAAGACTAATGCCTACGGTTTTTTCTCTAACGGCAATTTTGATTCCAACATCGTAGCGCTTTTCTGCTTTTTTACACTGAATGCGCTACGAAACTGCTGAGTATGAAGATTCTTCCAAATTTTTCCAAAATGTAAAGTGTGAATGTGAAAAAAACTTGAAATAGACCTGATTTCATCATATCACTTGAAAAACAGAGTTATTCCAGCCTTCTTGAGGTCCCTTCTTCATTTGCAATAGGTTGGCCTATTGGTTTTTCCTTCTTTTTTTTCCTGAAAAATAGGCCTTGGGACAGAGCCTATATCTCTTACTCCATGATGTATTTTTATAAAATGAAGGAGGTTTGTGTAGGCCATTATGTCTTGAATAAAAACCTCTCTTGGTTTTTTTCACCATATCTCCTTCTGTCCAGAAACTTCCTTTGAAAAACATGTGTAAAACAGGAAAACTCTATTTCTGAAAATAGGGCTTCAAATAAAGCCTTGTATATCCCAAATGATAATACATATGATAAAAGTGAGAGAGGTTATTGTAGCTGGGGCTGTGATAAAGACAAACCTATTTCAGAATTCCAAAATACATTTTTATTTGGCCAGAAAATGAACTTGAAGTTGACTGCTAAACAGTCATGTACAGGACATTTTGTAACAGCAGTTTCGTAGCGCATTTTAATTTATAAATTTCTCCCACCTCCTAATGGATTTGAGGAAATTGAGAGAGGTTTTTGTAGTTAGGTCTGTTAGGAAGAAAAAATCTTTCATTTTTCCTAAATTTGTTTTCAGTTGCTCAGAAACCTCCTTGGAAGTTGATTACTCAAAACCAGAAAACAGAGTTTTTGCTTCATATTGCACTACGAAAAGACAACGCTTTCGTAGCGCAAAACGACTTTTTTGAACTAGTGGCGCTACGCAAGTAAGGTTTCTTCGCTAATTGGATATTTTTGATGAAAAACTTAGGGAAATTAAATGAATGATGAAATTATGAATGACTTGACATGAAAAACCTTTAAAATTAATTTATTTAACACTAAGGAAGGTTCAAACCTAAAAATCTAACCTACCCTTAACCAAACCCTAAATTGACTTCTAAACCTAATTTGAAACATGACCAAAAACAAACATAACACAATGGTGTTTTTTTTTTCGATAATTTTTGGGTGATAATAGGATGTACTGTGGGGAAGTATGCAAAGGCCACCTTTCATGAGAAGGAGAACCGAGCTTCAGAAATCCTTGAGAGAGTTCACTCAGACGTGTGTGGACCATTTTCTACTGCTTCGACAACAAAGCATAAGTACTATGTGATATTTTTGATGAATTTTCTTGTAAGTGTTGGATCTAATTCATGCAAAAGAAACATCAGACGTTCTCAAAGTTTCTTGAGTTCAAAGCACTGGTGGAGAAAAACACGAGGAAGCGAGTGAAGGCTCTTAGGCGCGATAATGGTGGCGATTAAATCTCCAACGAATTCAAGAACTTTTGCAGCAAAGAAGGAATTCAGAGAGAATTTATTGTGCCTCATAACCCACAGCAGAATGGGATTGCAGAAAGAAATAACGAAACAATTGTGGGTGCAGCACGAGCGATGTTGCATGATTAGGGCCTACCGTTGCGTCTGTGGGCGGAAGCATGCAACACAGTGGTATTTGTGCAAAATCATTGTCCTCATCGGATACTTGGCATAAGTACACCAAAAGAGGCTTTTACTGGTAAGAAACCTGATGTTTCACATTTTAAGATTTTTGGCTCATATGTTTATGTGCATGTGACCAAAGACGTCAGGAAGAAGATTGAACCAACAACAGAGATTGGGATTTTTTTTGGGTACACTGAAACTCCCCACAACTATCGAGTGTATTTTCCAAACAATGGAATGATCATTGTGCGATGGGATATAAAATTTGATGAGGAGAAAGCCATGCGATTGTCCCTTGAGAGGGAGTTGGATTTTCATGCAAAGGAACAAATCTTGGTTCCAAAGGATGAGCCTCAAGATATGGAGTAGCCACATGCAAAGGATCATGGAGTGGCAGAAAACATTCATGCAAAAACATCCACCAGAAATGGTAGAAGGCGCACCATAGAAGCTGATAGATTGAGATTTGATGCAACAGATAATGTAGGAGCCCCTACTTCACTACGCAGACAGAGACAGTCTCCAGACAGGTTTACTGGATACATGGCTCTTATGAGCAAGTGTATTGTGACAGAACCATCTTCCTTTCAGGGAGCAGTGCAACAACCAACTTGGTTTGATGTTATGGTAGACGAGTATGACTCCATCGTCAAGAATAATGCATGGGAATTTTTCCCAAGACTGGTCGACAAATCAGTGGTTGGATCTAGATGGATTTATAAGGTAAAGAAAGTTGTTGATGGGAGTGTGGAGAAGTACAACGCCATATTTGTGGCCCGTGGATTCTCACAAGTTGAGGGGATCAACTATGATGAGACTTTCGCACCAATCACGAGGTACTCTTCCATTATATCTATCCTTTCACTCTCAGCGCAGATGGGGTGGCGCATTCATCAGATGGATGTGAAAACTGTGTTTAACAATGGAGTTATTGAGGAAGAAGTGTACATAGAGCAGCTAGAAGGTTTTAAAAACTTTGACAGTGAGTCGCATGTGTGCCGACTCAAGAGAGCACTGTATGGGCTGAAGCAAGCACCTCGTGCTTGGTACACTCGGATTGACAGTTATTTCACTGGATTAGGCTTCACCAAAAGTGAAGCTGATGCAAACCTGTACCAGATTGTGGTTGATGCTAAGCTTTTGATTATCGTACTTTATGTATATGATCTAATCTTGACAGGTGATGAGCAGCTGATACATTCTTGCAAATAGGACCTTACAAGAGAGTTTGAAATGAAGGACATGAGACTCCTTCACTATTTCCTTGGTTTGGAAATATGGCAACGGAATGGTGAAATTTTTGTTTCTCAAGGAAAGTATGCCAAATAGATACTGGGTAAGTTTCACATGAAGATCTGTAAACCCATGGACACTGCTCTTCCAGGAAATTGGAGGAAAGAGGATGCTACTTCAGGAGAAGTAGTGGACGCTATTATCTACAGGAAGTTAGTGTGTTCACTAATGTATCTGGTAAACACTAGACAAGACATTTGATACGCAGTTAACCAGTTGATTCAAGCTATGGTTAAGCCAACCAAGCTCTTTTGGAAGGTGGGGAAGCATGTCTTGAGATATCTCAGGGGCACGACAGAGTATGGATTATGGTACAGACGGACAGAGGGATTGAAGCTTCAAGGCTTCACGGATGCAGATTGGTCAGGCAGTCCATCAGACAGAAAGAGCACATCAGGAGGGATGTTCAGCATAGGATTGATAGTAGTTTCTTGGTACAACAGGAAGCAACGATCCGTGGCACTCAGTTCAACCAAGGCAGAATACATGGCAGCAAGTCAAGCTACATGTGATGCCATCTAGATGAGAAAGATATTGGTTGGTTTGTTTGGTTCTCAGATGGATCCGACAGTGATACATTGTGATAACTAGAGTTACATTAAACTCTCGGTTAATCCAATATTCCATGATAGGTCCAAGCACATTGATATCTAGTACCACCATCTTAGATATTGTGTCCACAGACGCATAATGTTACTTAAGTACATTCCCACGGAGGATGAGGATGCAGATATCTTGATGAAGGCGCTCACCAGGAGCAAATTCAAATACCATAGAGGCAACATCAGGGTGGCAGATAATCCCTTTCTTGTTGAGAGGGAGTGTTGAAGTCCAACGAGAAATTTCAGCACCTACACTAGTGTGGGACCAACATGTCTTAGCACTACCTACACTGGTGTGGGCTAAATTTGGTGCAGTTTCTAATTTAGTTTTCCCTTAATTAAGTTGGACAATAAAATGTAATCTTATCTCAAAATCACTTGTAGTGGTTAACTAAGTGTGCTAAACTCAGTTAGCTCATGGATTTCAATTTGAGGGTAGTTGGTGAGGCATGCAGAGTAATTCTAGTTGTAACATAGTTCGAGTTGCAGTTGGTGCATTATTTAATGCATGAGAAACCAGTTAACTCAATCTAGGTGAGTTAAAGTCAGTGGTGCTAGTTGTAACTGACTGTTGCACTAGTGAGAGATCAAGTGAATTAAATATTATTTAATTCACAATCAGTGATCTAACATGCAACTGATGATTTACTATTAATATCTGCATGCATATCAGTTCCAGTGGAGACCCAGTTGAGACAAAAGTGAAAGGGATGTTAACTATTAGTTGTAGGATTATTGGGTTGCACCCATGCAACCAAACATCCATTGGATTTCCCATGGTACTTGCATAGTTTAAGAAGGCCAAAATTCCTATTCTTTAGGGATTGCATTCATCAGGAATTGCGCAAGCAAGGCAGGTTGTTTAGAGGCTGAGAATTGACTAAGTGTTGGTCATTTTTTCCCAAGACAGTGTGAGACAATTAGCTCATTGTTGGAGACTCTTGTGAGAATAGGGAATTGTATTTGTTTCATGTATCCATGTTGAATATACAATAGAAGATAGTGGGGTCTTGAGCAGCAAGTTTTCCCCGGGAAATTATCTGTGTTGTGGTTTGATTTGATTCTTTCTTTGCTCCATGTGATAGGCGACTATGTTTATTTTCCACAATTGATTTGT
Source organism: Pinus albicaulis (assembly GCA_034641835.2). NCBI lineage: Eukaryota > Viridiplantae > Streptophyta > Pinopsida > Pinales > Pinaceae > Pinus > Pinus albicaulis. The sequence goes on from CM076572.1 coordinate 107,548,178, forward strand.
AGAAGTGATTAAGTATCTAGCTTTAGTACTTTGTTAGATTAGATTGAATCTATGATATACATATATGTTGTGTAATTTCTACACCAAGAGGGTAAGATTTCAGATGAGGCTTGGTTTCTAAATCTAATTTTTGACCCAAGGATTCTGAAATCAAATTTTCTTGTGAACCTGAATCAAACAAGGTTTCAACTTTAGTATGTTTCATTATGACTCTAATGTGGAACAATTCAATTATCTTTCGTTCATTAACAAGAGGATCATTCGAATAATTGTACTTTCATGTGATTAATAATTTACATTAACATGAAGAGAAATAGTACCTTGTGTGCCCACTGTTGTGATCAATGCCTCATCATCAGAATCAGATCCAAAGTCCTGCTACGCAGTTTCCATCGTATTCTGCTTTCCATTTCCACCAAATCTCTTTGGTTTCAACTCCAAATGCAACTTCCAACAATGTTCATCATCATGGCCATCCTTCTGGAAGTGAGTGCAATATGGATTCACTCCTTCCTCCTTCTTAGTTGTAGATGCCTTTCAGTCCTTTCCCTTGCCTTTTCCCTTGAACTTCCCATTATGAGGTTTGAAAGACGATTTCTTTGACTGATCTTCTTTATCATCCTTGCCCCTGATTTCAAGGTGAATGGCCTTCACACTAGCCGCATAAATAGCAGTAGGCTCAAATAATAACAAAGAATGTCTGATGTAACTATGTAGATCACCAATATGCTTTGTTGCAGTTTCAGGTGAATCAGGTGGAATGCCCAAATTCAATGTTTGTTTTCTAAACTCTTTTGTGAATATATGTACATTTTGACCCTCTCCTTGCCTTAAATATTGCCATTCCATTAATTCCTTTTATCGATAACACAAAGGAAAAAACTGATATTTTAATGCAGAGAAAAAAAATAAAAAATAAAAATAAATAATTTGGACCAAGAAGAAAGGAGATTACCCAAGTTTTTGCTTCCTTTCTGCAACTTGCTCTCCCATAAAACGAGAGTGGTGTCACTTAGCCGAAGGGATGCTAACTGGATATTGGACTCATCCTCATCGATCTGTTGAATCCGACAATACACCTCGATCTGTCTAATCCAATTGTTAAGTTTCTCTACATTACATTCTCCATTATATGTGGGAAAATCAAACTTTACATCTAGCTTAAAAAATTGTTTCTTGGAAGTATGTCTATGATGCCTGTTAGAATGATGAGAATAAGAAGAAGAAGAAGAACTTTCACTGGTGGATGGAGAGGGAGGTGGTTCTCCTCCTCCACCTTCATGGTGTACCGATGCATGATCCTTGGGCTCTTTCTTCTTGTGCTTGATTGTCTTCTCATGTTCTACAAATAGCTCGTCAACTTTGTCTGCCATGTTGAAGAATATATTGTGATAATGTCACTCTTCTTCTGCTCATGCATCCTCAGCTTCCATATTTCATCTTCATGGTGAAATTTAATATTCCCAAATTTTCACCTGATATTTGGAATATTAGAGTTCTAAATTTCTTAATGAATTAAGTTAATAAAAGGGTGGAGGGACCCATAATCCTCAATATGAATAAATATCCACTTTTTGTGTGTGAATGTGGACTAATTAAGCCTAGATCCGCATAATAAGGTAGTTGAGAAACTACTAATGTGAACAGAATTGGAGATCATGTCTCATTCATGAGATAAGATCATGGAGGTTGACACAGTTAACTAAAATCTTGAAGATATCCAACAGGAGATCATGAAGCATTCATGATAAGATGATGGAGGAAGTTGTGCAATTAATGCACACATGATGGAGAGGGTGTACATTGCACCTAGACATGATGGGTGACTTGGTCAAACAACGCAGTCCAACTTGGAGGATCTTGTCCACATGTGACAGCGCAATCTAGATGAGGGCCAAGGCATGGGAAGGCTCAATCATTATATAAAGGAGATGAAAATAAATAAATAAATTGGACTAAGAAGAAAGGAGATTACCCAAGTTTTTGCTTCCTTTCTGCAACTTGCTCTCCCACAAAACGAGAGTGGTGTCACTCAGCCAAAGGGATGCTAACTGGATATTTGACTCATCCTCATTGATCTGTTGAATCCGACAATACACCTCCATCTGTCTAATCCAATTGTTAAGTTTCTCTACATTACATTCTCCATTATATGTGGGAAAATCAAACTTTACATCTAGCTTAAAAAATGGTTTCTTAGAAGTATGTCTATGATGCCTGTTAGAATGATGAGAATAGGAAGAAGAAGAAGAACTTTCACTGGTGGATGGAGAGGGAGGTGGTTCTCCTCCTCCACCTTCATGGTGTACTGATGCATGATCCTTGGGCTCTTTATTCTTGTGCTTGATTGTCTTCTCATGTTCTGCAAATAGCTTGTCAACTTTGTCTGCCATGTTGAAGAATATATTGTGATAATTTCACTCTTCTTCTGCTCGTGCATCCTCATCTTCCATATTTCATCTTCGTGATGCAATGTAATATTCCCAAATTTTCACCTGATATTTGGAATATTAGAGTTCTAAATTTCTTAATGAATTAAGTTAATAAAAGGGTGGAGGGACCCATAATCCTCAATATGAATAAATATCCACTTTTTGTGTGTGAATGTGGACTAATTAAGCCTAGATCCGCATAATAAGGTAGTTGAGCAACTACTAATGTGAACAGAATTGGAGATCATGTCTCATTCATGAGATAAGATCATGGACGTTCACACAGTTAACTAAAATCTTGAAGATGTCAAACAGGAGATCATGAAGCATTCATGATAAGATGATGGAGGAAGTTGTGCAATTAATGCACACATGATGGAGAGGGTGTACATTGCACCTAGACATGATGGGTGACTTGGTCAAACAGCGCAGTCCAACTTGGAGGATCTTGTCCACATGTGACAGTGCAGTCTAGATGAGGGCCAAGGCATGGGAAGGCTCAATCATTATATAAAGGAGATGAAAAAATAAATAAATAAATTGGACCAAAAAGAAAGGAGATTACCCAAGTTTTTGCTTCCTTTCTGCAACTTGCTCTCCACAAAACGAGAGTGGTGTCACTCAGCCAAAGGGATGCTAACTGGATATTTGACTTATCCTCATCAATCTATTGAATCCGACAATACACCTCCATCTGTCTAATCCAATTGTTAAGTTCCTCTACATTACATTCTCCATTATATGTTGGAAAATCAAACTTTACATCTAGCTTAAAAAATGGTTTCTTAGAAGTATGTTTATGATGCCTGTTAGAATGATGAGAATAGGAAGAAGAATAATAACTTTCACTGGTGGATGGAGAGGGAGGTGGTTCTCCTCCTCCACCTTCATGGTGTACCGATGCATGATCCTTGGGCTCTTTCTTCTTGTGTTTGATTGTCTTCTCATGTTCTGCAAATAGCTTGTCAACTTTGTCTGCCATGTTGAAGAATATATTGTGATAATTCCACTCTTCTTCTGCTCGTGCATCCTCATCTTCCATATTTCATCTTCGTGGTGCAATGTAATATTCCCAAATTTTCACCTGATATTTGGAATATTAGAGTTCTAAATTTCTTAATGAATTAAGTTAATAAAAGGGTGGAGGGACCCATAATCCTCAATATGAATAAATGTCCACTTTTTGTGTGTGAATGTGGACTAATTAATCCTAGATCTGCATAATAAGGTAGTTGAGCAACTACTAATGTGAACAGAATTGGAGATCATGTCTCATTCATACGATAAGATCATGGAGGTTGACATAGTTAACTAAAATCTTGAAGATGTCAAATAGGAGATCATGAAGCATTCATGATAAGATGATGGAGGAAGTTGTGCAATTAATGCACCCATGATGGAGAGGGTGTACATTGCACCTAGACTTGATGGGTGACTTGGTCAAACAACGCAGTCCAACTTGGAGGATCTTGTCCACATGTGACAGCGCAGTCTAGATGAGGGCCAAGGCATGGGAATGCTCAATCATTATATAAAGGAGATGAAGACAAGGATGAGGGCATGCTGGATATTCTTGATGTAAGGATCTTTTCAAATCTGGAATTGCCATGTGACATTCCATTGCTTTCTTGGGCTGTTTAGCAGAGATTGCAAGTGTTCTTTAGCACAGGGTGTTCCTGGTCGGGAATCCCACATCTTTCTTAGAGTAACTCTAGAAAGAGTATTGCACTTCATTCTACATCAGGTATTAGTGCCACATCTCTTTTCCTACTTTCTGCAAAACATCCATATTCAAAAATTGCAGATTTCTGAAGATCAGTTTGGAAGCAGAAAGTTGTCTTCAGTACTTAAGTTGGAGAACTGGTGAGGGTTTATTCCTATCACCTTGGGATTATTGATCAGCTTCCTAGAGCTTCATTTCAGATCTAGCATCAGGCCAAAATTTATTGACCTCCTAGCAGCAGTACGTCCTTAAGGAATTATGTTGTCTACCTTACAGATCTAAAAGGAGGAAGGAAGTTACTAGCATTTCAGCTAGTAATCTTGTGAGGAATCATCCCCTCACATTACCATCAGTCTTACCATCAACCTGGAGTTTATTGCAGTATTTTTCAGTGGGCAGAAGGCCTCTCTTTCCCTCACAGCGCAGTTTCTATTGGCAGTTGTGTTGCAGCAGCTGCAATCATTATTGGAGGATTGAGAAGATAGATCTAGAGCTTCTAGCTTGTAGATCTGAAGAAGGGATCAGCCCTTCAAGCATAGATATGATCTGATAACATATTTCAGCCATCTATTTGTCAGATCTAGCTCCATATCTGTATTTCCCAGTAGATCAAGGATCAAATCCTAGGGAGGTGATTTTCTAAAGTTGTAGATCTGGAAAATCCTTTCTGGGTTATCTTGGGAATCCATCACATTGATCAGATCTTGAATCTTGGCATCATTTGAGTTCCAGATTTGAGTAGATCTGCATTTTCATTTTCAGCCTGTAACTATATGTTCATATTCTGCTAAAGGGACAACACAGTATTTGCTTCAGTGCCTCTCCAGTTACGTTGTACCTATTGTAGCTTGTTTTATGGGTGATTCTAGACCATCTCTTTGGCTAGATCTCCTCATATTTTGTACATGGTGTAACTAAATCTTCTCCAATATAATAAAATGGCTCAGCTTCTCTATAAATTCTTATGTTGTCTTAAGATTTATTGTTTACTTAGTTGCAGTCCTAATATTGTGTTTACGTATTACTGCATTCTCCCTTCTGGGATATTACAGTGGTATCAGAGCATGATATTTGGCTTAGCTTGTGGACACTTCATCTTTTACATCAAAAGAAGAAGAAGATAGATGAGATCTATCATGGAGGATGATAATTCTGCCACTCCTTTCCTTAGATCTATGCATGATCTCTCCATAGAGGTCAATAAGATGAAGAAGGAAGGATATAAAGAAGATCCAAGAAGAAGAATTGATGAGGAAGGTCCAAGCACTTCCTATCAGCAAAGAAGAAGGAGACCAAAAAATTATAGATCTCCTCATAGATCTACTATGCCCACTTTTTCTGAAGAAGGTGAGATGTATAGAAAGGAAGGAAGGAATGAACCCGAGACTCATGAGACTCTCATTCTATATCTTGAAGAGTACAAAGCACAGTCTAGAGCATTTAAGGAGAAGCTTACTCTCCAACAATTCTTCAAAATTAAAGAAGAAAGAGGATCTTATAGCAACAATAGAAGAAAGAGGCATAATAGATTCTATTTGCCTACATTTTATGGATCTTCCTCAAGCAGTGTTAAGGCTTGGAGGAGGGAGTTAGATGCATATTTCAGGCTACATCTTGTAGCTGAAGGAGAGGTTGTTCAAATTGCAGCACTTCATCTTTAAGATGAAGCCAATGATTGGTGGTTTAGTCACATGGAGCATGCAAAGGTGACTCAATATTCAGATTTCTTTCACAAGTTGAGGAAGAAGTTTGATGTGAAGAAGACAGAGATGAACCACAAAGATACATTTCCTAAGGAAGAAAAGGAGGATGTCATTCTTGTCACTCTGGACAAGAAGTCACTACATTCACCACTAGCTGCAGAAGTACTTATATCCGGAGAAGAGATGCTTGCATCTTTGTAAGATAATCTTGAGCTCTTGACACATAGAGTCCCATGCATGATTCAGGAGATGCATGAGGAAGAGGAGGAAGATTCCAGCGCTGGTACATTGGAGGAAGAGCAGTCATCTCTCTTACCAGCAGTTGGAGACATTATTGTCCCGATTGGAGGAACTCTCGCGTTCTGTCAAGAGGTTCCCACATATCAGTTGATCCAAGGTATGCATACACATTCATCACCTATTGTTTTAGTAGATCTTATTGAAACTTATGGGAACATGCCATCAAGACCAATGCATGACCAAGGGTTAGATCCAAATGCTGATTTGAAGCGGCAGACTATCACAGCATAGAGGACCCTTGATCTAATCAAGGACGAGATGAAAATCTATCCTAGTTTGTCATGGATGGACTACATTCAACCTCTTGAGTTGAGATGTAGAGTTTCAGAAGAAGGGATGAGCATGATCCTATGTGCAATGGCTGGTTATGAGATCAGTATTGTACATTTCTTTGAGACATTACATGTTTTACCTTGCATATCTACAACGCTGTCACTTAGTAGCAGTGATAATGATGAGGCCCCATTATTCTTGGAGCATTCTGAAGATAGCTTCACTCATGAAGCAATGGAGAACAAGATGATGAATCGTAGACATCTAGATATGAGAAATATTTTCTCCTTTCTTGATGACACTTTCTCAATGAGCATCTCACAACTCAAAGAGAAACTTCTACTTACAGCAGATCTAGAACCTCATTGGTTTTGGAAGGCCATGGATGAGAAGAAGGTCTCATTGGAGGTGCACTTCAATATTTCATGAAGTGCAAAGTTCTTCATCAGTTTGGGGAAGATGGTATTCTACAAAGGGAGGATACCATGATTATGCAACACATCACTCATCATCCATATTGGGGTGAGTGGGTGAGGATGATAAGCAAGGGGTTGCATGACCACTTGCATATTTATAACATGGGTCAGCAAGCTTGGTTACATTGGTTGCCCTTGGGAGATCTCAGTCACTACCCAAAGGTTCCTATTTCTTTGATCCATACTTTGAAAAACACTTATGAAATGAAGAAGGAGGCATGGTTGCGCTGGCTGCTCTTGGGTGAATATGGTTACCACCCAATAGCCCATATTTTTCTATTTCATGCCTTGAGTATCAATGAAAGAATGCAGCAAAAGAAGGCATGTTCATTTTGGTTTCCCTTGAGAGATATTGGCCACCACATGACATCTCCTATGTCTATGTGTTTTGTATTGGGTAAAGCTTGGCATGATGCTCTCATGATGTGTATTGATGGAGTTCATTTGTATTGGGTTGATGTGACATTCCACATGTCTATCAGTATGTTTTTGCTTCATGATTCACATGAGGAGGAGAGAAAGTAGCAAGATCTCTTGTTGCTTTGGTTGCTTTTGGGGGATTTTGGCTTGTCCATCTTACATGGAGGAGGTGGAGGATGGCAGCAAAGGGCCTTAATCCGATGGTTACTATTGGGAGAATATGGTTTGACATCTTTGTCTACCCATATAACTCTTCCCCTTCTTCTTTTGCATAGCTATGGAATGATGCTTGGATCCAACAAGGCCAACAGGGCTAAGAATGGGAGCATATCAATGCTCAATCAAATTCATGAAGCATGGGATGGAGAGATGTATTGTATGATGGAGATTTTCCTTTATGGAAAGAGCCACTTTGTTTTATGTATCTCATGTATTGATGATAAAGTTGAAACTCATATGGTTGTCACTTGGTACTTCATGATGGAAGGAGGACACCTAACCCTACAGTTAGAAGTCATTCTATATGTTTTAGAAAGACAACTTTGGAACCAAACATACATGACACATTGCAGAAAATGGAGGAAGCCTTCCTTATTTGGATGCCATTTGGAGGGGAATAGATGGCCGCATCTATTTTTGGAGTTGCTTGAGGGAAAGCAACATTTTGCTAGGGAGGACTATAATATTCCCAAATTTTCACCTGATATTTGGAATATTAAAGTTCTTAATTTTCTTAATGAATTAAGTTAATAAAAGGGTGGAGGGACCCATAATCCTCAATATGAATAAATATCCACTTTTTGTGTGTGAATGTGGACTAATTAAGCCTGGATCTACATAATAAGGTAGTTGAGCAACTACTAATGTGAACATAATTGGAGATCATGTCTCATTCATGAGATAAGATCATGGAGGTTGACACAGTCAACTAAAATATTGAAGATGTCAAACAGGAGATCATGAAGCATTCATGATAAGAAGATGAAGGAAGTTGTGCAATTAATGCACACATGATGGAGAGGGTGTACATTGCACCTAGACATGATGGGTGACTTGGTCAAACAACGCAGTCCAACTTGGAGGATCTTGTTCACATGTGACAGCGTAGTCTAGATGAGAGCCAAGGCATGGGAAGGCTCAATCATTATATAAAGGAGATGAAGACAAGGATGAGGGCATGCTGGATATTCTTGATGTAAGGATCTTTTCAGATCTGGAATTGTCATGTGACATTCCACTACTTTCTTGGGTTGTTTAGCAGAGATTGCAGATGTTGTTTAGCACAAGGTGTTCCTAGTCGGGAATCCCACCTCTTTCTTAGAGTAGCTCTAGAAAGAGTATTGTACTTCATTCTATATCAGGCATTAGTGCCACGTCTCTTTTCCTACTTTCTGCAGAATATCCATATTCAGAAATTGCAGATTTCTGAAGATCAGTTTGGAAGGAGGAAGTTGTCTTCAGTACTTCAGCTGGAGAATTGGTGAGGGTTTATTCCTATCACCTTGGGCTTATTGATCAGCTTCCCAGAGCTTCATTTCAGATCTGGCATCAGGCCAAAATTTATTAACCTCCTAGCAACAGTACTTCCTTCAGGAATTACGTTGTCTAACTTACATATCTAAAAGGAGGAAGGAAGTTACTAGCATTTCAGCTAGTAATCATGTGAGGAATCATCCCCTCACATTTCCATCAGTCTTACCATCAGCCTAGAGTTTATTCCAGTATTTTTCAGCAGGCAGAAGACCTCTCTTTCCCTCACTTCGCAGTTTATATTGGAAATTGTGTTGCAACAGCTGCAATCATTATTGGAGGATTGAGAAGCTAGATATAGAGCTTCTAGCTTGTAGATCTGAAGAAGGGATCAACCCTTCAAGCATAGATCTGGTCGGATAACATATTTCAGCCATCTATTTGTCATATCTAGCTTCATATCTGTATTTCTCAGCAGATCAAGGATTAAATCCTAGGGAGGTGATTTTCCAAAGTTGTAGATCTGGAAAATCCTTTCTGGGTTATATTGGGAATCCATCACATTGGTCAGATCTTGAAACTTGGCATCATTTGAGTTCCATATTTGAGTATATCTGCATTTTCCTTTTCAGCCTGCAACTGTATGTTCATATTCTGCTGAAGGGATAGCGCATTATTTGCTTCAGTGCCTCTCTAGTTACGTTGTACCTGTTGTAGCTTGTTTTCTGAGTGATTCTAGACCATCTCTTTGGCTAGATCTCCTCATATTTTGTACATGGTGTAAATGAATCTTCTCCAATATAATAAAATGGCTCAACTTATTTGTAAATTTTGATGTTGTCTTAAGTTTTATTGTTTACTTAGTTGCAATACTTATATTGTGTTTAAGTATTACTGCATTCTCCCTTCTGGGATATTACATGCAAGCCCCTCTCCGGGATCAAAGAATTTGAGTTTTCCTTCACCTCTTTGGAGCTTGTTCCTTGTTAGCATATACTCATCCAATTTGCATCGAAAAATACCTGCTCTGATACCAAACTTGATCCAAGAAGTTTAACTTCAAGGATGCATTTAGAGTTTCATATAACAAAGTATTTTAACCAAGTAAATTAAACCAAATGAAAAGAAGTGGAAAAACATAAGAAATTATGAGATCAAGGACACAACGACTTGATTACGAAGTTCACCCTATGTGGGCTACCTCTCTGGGCCCTACTCAATAATGGAGAGGCTTTCTTTTGTTAAGTGGAATCAAAGAAATCAGTTACAAGAAACTTTATAAAAATGACCCTTATACCTCCAATCTGGATGATGTCCTGAAAATGGAGAGCTCAACTGGAGAAACGGATATCACCACTGGATTCGTGTCACGAAATTGTGCAAAATCGACTAAATTTTGTCGAATTATATCATTGGCACCTCTGGCCCTTTAAGGGAATATTTTCAACATCTAGCTTATTCCTCTTCCTACTCAAGGTTCCGTTGCTCCTCCGTTGGCCTTGCCCTCGATCGAATGGAATGAATAACACTTAAGCAATTTTCTAGGCTGAATTTACCAAGAGGGGTCGTTGGCCCGTTGGTAAAACATCGTGTTAGGAGCGGGTAGGTCGGGGGTTCAAGCCCCACCTACCCCCCATATAGAATGGGTGTCTTTATTTTTATTTTACCGCCATTTTTCGTTTGAATTTAGGTAGGTTTTTTAGGCCGACAACCCCAACAACGGTTTGATATGGCATGGGTGGGGTCCGCAATGCACGTGGCCCTGACCCCTTTGTTGATTACGTTATATATAATATGTGGTCCGAGGGTGGGGTCGGTCTGCCGAGGTTGTCCCACCCACCCCACTTTAATACAATATAATAACCACTTGCGGGGGTGGCGGGGGCAGCAACCCACCACCCATATTACAATATTTGTTTTCATTTTTTTATAACAATATGGCCTATTTTAATCCATCAGAAAATAGGGGTCACTAGGAAAATTAAGTAGGCAAAAAAATTACCCATTCTAGTGGTTGGATTTCGTGCGTCGGGTCACTGCCAACTTGTTGCCTCATTAATCTTGCCATTTGGCCAAGTTGGACCGAAACTTTGACCAACTATAAATTGACCATACGAACTCAGATTTTAGTGTCATTCGCACCATTCAAATTAAGGCAATGAGCACTACGATCTGGTCTTGGCTTCACTCCCATCTAATGAATTTGATTTTCTAGCTATTTTCAAGGCCACTTGTACTTCTGGATCCTCTTAGATCATTCCTCCCAATTAAGGAGCTTTTGGACCACCAAAAGCTTTATCAGTGAATTGGAAAGTGAGGGAATTTATCCCTCATTTTCTCCTTATCCATCCATAGAGCCTTACTTGGATGCATTCCTTTGAAGCCAATATGAATATACTCCACGTCTCCCCGTCATGAAGTCTTAATCTTCCTATCGAGAATAATTTCCTCTGGTAGTTTTTCCAAGTATTCAGGTGAAAAATCCTCCATTGTAGGAACCTATCCAACCTCTTTGGTATCCATCATCAAAGGAGGCTCATAAAGCTTCAAGTTTTCAACATTCACCACTAAGTACATTTGCATGTATGATGACAAATTGAGACAAAAAGCATTGTCTCCAATATTCTCTAAGATGATGAATGGGCCATATAGGATTGGTCACAACTTCTTTTCTTCTCTTTTCATCATGTCTTTGCTAATGTGGAGCCACACCTTGTCCCCAACCTGGAATTTTTTATCGACTTTCTGCTTGTCATGTCGCACTTTGTATCGGGCTTGACTTTTCTCTAACAGCTCCTGCATTGCCTCATGAATCATCTGTATCCACTGAATGAAATTTTGTGCTTTTTCCCTACCATCTTTCCCATTGGAATGTTCATATTTCCTAAAGACCATGTCTAAGGGATCCTTTGGAAAATAAAAAAATCATGTCTCGAACGATGAGCTCTGAGTGGATGAATGCACTACTCAGTTGTATGCATGTTGCACATAAGGAAGTTGCTCGTCCCACAACTTGGGGATACTTTCCACAATAGCCTTGGAGTAATTGTATCATTGTGCGATTGACAAACTCTATTTTCCCATTAGTCTACAAATGAAATGTCGTGGTCCTCTTAAGCTTGGTGTCCATCATTCTCCATAAACTGGTCCAAAAATCTCCAAGAAAGCGAGAATCTCGATTAGACACAATGGATGTGGGAAACTCGAAATGGACCCATACAAATTGGAAGAAGCGATGAGCATACTGCTCTGCAGTGACCTACTTCTTACAAGGCATTAATATACACATTTTTCTAAATCGATCCACAATGACATACAAGCAGTCATGACCTCTCATGGACAAAGGCAAACCGCCTACAAAATCCATTGACACACGTTCGCATGGATGACTTGGAACATGGAGTGGTGTGAAGAGCCCCAATTTTCTATTAGTGGGTTTGGAAACTGAACACAACACACATCCCTTTACATATCAAGTCACAATGTTTTTCATGTGTGGATAAAAACAAAACTTCTACAAATGACACAAAGTATTTCGTACACCAAAATGACCTGACACAGGAGAGGTATGTGCCTCTCTCATTACATGTACCCTTTAAATAGTGGGTTTACAAAGTTTTCCAAGATGGTACAACAATTTCCCTTGCAAGTGATAAGTATCCACCTGCTATCCTTATGTCAATTTTGCATAAATCTCCTTAAAATAATAATCATTATCATATTGTTCAGAATAACTTTCAAAAAATAAAGAAGCATTTTGCAAAACTATAGATGGATAAATAGGAGGGTGAGAAAGCACATTTGGCACTTTGTTGCTGGTGCTCTTCTTGTACTTTATCACTAATTGAAATTATTGGAGAAATCCCATCCATATGAAATGACGTGCTTGTTGAAGTTTGGTTTGTGACTGAAGGTATTGCAAGGGTTGGTGATTTGTGTGAATGATAGTCTCCTTTCCGATCAGGTAGTGCTTCCAATTCTTCACACTTTGAACCAAGGCATACAACTCCTTGTCATATGTGGGATAATTCATAACATCTTGGGAGAATGTCACTGAATGGTAACATACATGTTTCCTTTGCTACGTCAATATTGCTCTCATGGCGTATCCACTGGCATATGTCTTGATCTCAAAAGGATGCTAGAGGTCAGGTAAGGCCAAAATTGGTGTGGTGTTGATATTCTCTTTCAGTGTATCAAAGGCTTTCTGTTGCTTTCCTCCCCACTGAAAGGTTTGCTTCACACTCGTCAAAGCATGTAAAGGGGAAGCAATGACAAAGAAGTTGGGAATGAATCTTCTCCAATATCGTATTGCACCTAAAAAGCTACATACCTCTGTGACATTGGTGGGTTTAGGCCACTTTACAATCACTTCAATCTTGGAAGGATCTATTTTCAATTTTCCATCATCAACAATGTGACCCAAGTAAACCAAAGAAGTCTTACCAAATTCACACTTCAACATTTTGACATACAATTTTTCATTTTTTAAAACGTCAAGCACTTTTTTAACATGACACACATGTTCATCCCATGCCCTACTATAAACAAGAAGGTCATCAAGATACACAAGAATAAAATCATCAAGAAAAGGCTTGAAAACATCATTCATAAACCTCATGAATGTGGTCGGAGCATTGTACAATCTGAATGGCATCACAAACCATTCAAACAGCCCTTGTTTCTTCTTGAATGCAATCTTCCATACATCCTGTTCTGCAATCTTGACCTGATGATAACCACTGCGCAAGTCTAGTTTTGTGAAGTACTCAAAATTTTTCAATTGATCTAATAAATCATCAATGCGAGGGAGAGGGTACCAATTCTTCACTGTTATTTCACGATAGTGCCAAAGAAAGATGTCACATGGAGGATGTGCGTCTACCATAGGTGAGCCGCATGGAGAAGAACTTGGTCTTATGACCCCTTGGTTAAACAATTCCTGCACCTGTTTATTAATCTCCGCCATATCGATAGTTGACTACCTGTACATACCAATGCTCAGTAAAGGAGCTTCCTGCTACAAGTGAATTTCATGTTGGATTTCATGCTTCGGAGGCAACCCACTTGGTTCTTAAAAAAATCCTTCATAATTAGAAACAATTTCACATAATTCCTTTTTATGAGTGTAGAAATTATACAACATATATGTATATCATGCATTCAAACCAATCTAACAATGTACTAAAGTTATATACTAAATCGCTTCTACAAATTACTTGTGGAAATTAAACACAATCGCCAATCACATGAGGCAAAGAAAGAATCAAATCAAACCACAACACGGATAATTTCTCGGGGAAAGCTTTCTACTCAAAACCCCTCTATCATATATTGTATATTCCACAAGGAATCATGAAACGATTACATACAACCCTTCTCACAAGAGCCCTCCTGTATTCAGCTAATTGTCTCACAATGATCCAGACAAAATCGGGCCAATACTCAGCCAATTCTCAGCCTGCCTTGCTCACGCAGTTCATGAGGAATGCAATCCCTATTCACAATGAATTCCAACCTTCCTACATCATGATGAGTATCATGGGCATCCTGTAGTGTTTAAACTGCATCTGCACAGTTTGCTATAATCACAACTGACAGTTAACATCCCTTTCACCTTAGTCTCAACTGGGTCTCCACTGGAACGGAAAAGCATGCAACTAATAACAGTAAGTCATTAGTTGCATGTTAGATCACTGATTTTGAATTAAATAATATTTAATTCACTTGATCTCTCATTAGTGCAACAAGCAGTTACAACTAGCACAACTCGCTTTAACTCACTTCACTGAGTTACTTGATTACAACATGCATTAACTAATACCCCAACTGCAACTTGGACTCAACAACTCAGAGAATCACTCTACATGTCCTACCAACTACCCTCAACTCAAAATTCATGAGCTAACTGAGTTTATCACACTCAGTTAACTATTACAAGTGTTTATGAGATAATATTACAATTTATTGTCCAATTTAATTAAGGGATAATTAAAATAGACATGTACCAAATTTAGCCCACACCAGTGTAGGTGATGCTAAGACCTATGGTCCCACACATGTGTAGGTGATGCTTGGACCTCCTGGTCCCACACATGCGTGTGTGTGTCGTCATGTTGTTTCTGGATGCCACTTTCATTGTTTCTTATTACAAACTTCAACACTCCCTCTCAACAAGAAAGGAATGTCCTTGCATGAGACATGCAACTCATGCATGCGACATGAAACTCTTGCATGTGACATGAAAATATTTCATGTGACATGCAACTCTTGCATGCAACACTTCTCTAGTGTTTCTCGCGCATGCAACACTTCCAAAACTAAATAGCCTCCAAGCAACTGAATCAGTATAATGCATTTGTCATCAAAGTATTCTTATTGTTGGTACCTACTGCACATGTCTATTGGATCCTCTGCATTGCTGACATCTGCATCCATGCACTTTGCACTGCTACCAACTCTGATCTGTGCTCCAGTATCCGACACTATCACTTTGATTTCATGTCCTCCTGACATCTGACTGCATCAATCTAACTGATCCTGCTACTGTTATACTGTGGGCCCCTTGTAGCCAGATTCGATTCATGAGACACACACCATCTCAATGAATCCTTCCCAAATTTTTTCTCAGGATTATATCCGCACATCGCCCCACCTCACACCTGGAGGTATAGCTGCATGTACTCCCTCTGCCCATCTCGCTCAAAATTTATCTGCTTGAGTGTTTTATGCCACTCCATGATCCTCTGCATGTGGTTTCTCCACATCTTGAGGTTCATTCTTTGGAACCAAGAGTTCCTCACTTGCATGCAAATTCAGATCCTTCTCAAGGGTCAATTGCATGGCTTTCTCACACTTCCCCATGGTTGGAAGCTCTGTAAAAATCACTTCTACATCAAGTCTATAGAGATTCTTCACACGAATTCCAATCTTCTTGGCTTGTCTTGTTGCTTTGTGTCGAAGGAAAACTTTTCCTTCACTATAAACAACATCATAGTCTTTATCTTCCAAAATTGCAACTGAAACTAAATTTTTCGTTAAGCCTGGTACATGCATTACATATTTTAAAAAGAAGGGTTTACGTTACTGTCTCTGGAAAGAAACTGTACTAATCTCGGTAGCACTATACCTTTTGTCATCACCCATTTCGAAATGCATCTGAAGGTCCTTCTCCACCAAGCTACTGAAAATCTCTCTGTCGCCCGTCATGTGGAAAGATGCACCACTATCCAAGTACCACACCGAACTCATTGCACTTGACACCATGCATGCAATAAGCGAGAAGTCAAGCTCAAATTGTGAGGCCAAAGCCTCACCAGCTGCAGATCCTGAAGCCTTCTTGTTCTTCTTCTTTTGTGGAAAATTTGTGGCATAATGCCCATGCTCATGACAATGAAAACACTTCACTTTGGACATGAAAATTCTTTCCTCTCTCCTTCTTCACCTTGGCAACCAAAGCACAATCTTCTTCATCTTCATTCTTAGATGAAGATCCATCTCTGATATTTCGTCTAAACTCCTCTTGCACCAAATCCGACCACAGTCGTTCCCAATCTGGAAATTTTTCCCTTCCATTAACAGAGTCTTCATAACTGTGCCAACTCTTGGGAAGTTCTAAAAGAGCTAGGCTCACCAAATCATCATTAGAAATAGTAATTCCTACAATCCCAAACTCATCTCGACATTGGACAAACTTTGTTTAAGTATACCAGAATAGTGTCGCCCTTTTCCATTTTGATCTTCCCGAGCTTGTCTTTCAGCACCAATTTCCTATGGTCATTGCTACTCTAAAATAGATCCGTCAAAGCCTTCCACATCGCATATGGAGTTGCTTTTCCATGGAGGCTTGAGAAAATGCGATCTCGTACTCCCTCAATTAGGATCCTCCTCGCCCTTGCAACCTTCTTTTGCCAGGCATCAAGATTTGCAACATTTGTCATAGCGGGTTTGGGAATGTCATTGTCAATGAGTTACTTCAAGCCATTGTCTTCGAGTACTGCCTCCATCATGTATTTCCAAGAAATATAGTTAGAGATTTCCTGCAGTGCATACTCTAATCTCAAGCCATTGAAAGCCATTTCGATCCTAATTCACATGTCGCACCAAGAGTACCTTCGTAAATTTCGAATTCTATTCAGTCACAAACTCAACTTCTTCTTTATTGCAGTAATTTCCTATGCTCTGATACCATGTAGAAATTATACAACATACATGTATATCATGGATTCAAACCAATCTAACAATGTGCTCAAGCTAGATACTGAATCGCTTCTACAAATCACTTACGGAAATCAAACACAATCGCCAATCACATGAAGCAAAGAAAGAATCAAATCAAACCACAACACAAATAATTTCCCAGGGAAAGCTTGCTGCTCAAAACCCCTCTATCATATATTGTATATTCCACAAGGAATCATGAAACAATTACATACAACTCTTGTCACAAGAGCCCTCCTGTATTCAATTAATTTTATCACACTGATCTAGACAAAATCGGTCCTATACTCAGCCAATTCTCAGTTTGCCTTGCTCACACAGTTCATGAGGAATGAAATCTCTATTCACAAGGAATTACAGCCTTCCTACACTGCGCTGAGTATCGAGGCATTCTGTAGTGTTTAAACTGCATCTGCACAATTTGCTATAATCACAACTGATAGTTAACATCCCTTTCAACTTAGTCTCAACCGGGTCTTCACTGGAACTGACATACATGCAGCTAATAATAGTAAATCATTAGTTGCATGTTAGATCACTGATTGTGAATTAAATAATATTTAATTCACTTGATCTCCCACTAGTGCAACAAACAGTTACAACTAGCACAACTGACTTTAACTCACTTAACTGAGTTAACTGATTACAAAATGCATTAACTAATGCACCAATTACAACTTGGACTCAACAACTCAGAGAATCACTCTGCATGTGCTACCAACTACCCTCAACTAGAAATTCATGAGCTAACTGAGTTTATCACACTCAGTTAACTATTACAAGTGTTGATGAGATAATATTACAATTTATTGCCCAATTTAATTAAGGGATAATTAAAATAGACATGCACCAAATTTAGCCCACACTAGTGTAGGTGCTGCTAAGAACCATGGTCCCACACATGTGTAAGTGCTGCTTGGACCTCTTGGTCCCACACATGTGTTTGTGTCGTCATGATGTTTCTGGATGCCACTTTCACTGTTTCTTGTTGCAAACTTCAACAGATTTCACGCTTCGAAGGCAACCCACTTGGTTCTTAAAAAAATCCTTCTTAATTAGAAACAATTTCACATAATTCCTTTTTATGAGTGGGATACAAACCTTTGAAAGCATCATATGCATCAACATCTTTTGCTCTCACAACCATGAGCATGCATCCTCTGTTGGAATTCACCAACCTCTTCATCTTACCTGCACTTACAAGATTGGCATTGACTTTGGTACGATGAGCTCTAATAATGTATTCCACCTCATCTTTCGTGAGATGATACTTGTTTTCATTGGGAAAGAAAATTGCTTTCCTATCATGCATATATGGACTCCCCAATACAATACCACATATATCCAAAGGTACAACATCAAGATCAACCTCATCAACTAGTTTGGATGCAATCACAAATATAGCCTTACACTATTTAGTTACATATAATTTTTCTTTATCACACACCCAACCAAGAGGGTAAGGTTTCGGACGAGGCTTGGTTTCTAAACCAAATTTCTTAACCAAGGATTATGAAATAAAATTTACTTACAAACCCGGATCAAACAATTTTTCCACTTTAGTCTGTTTCATTATGACTGTAGTGTGGAACAATTCAATTTTTTTTTTCTCGTTAACAAGAGGCTTATTTGAAGAACTTGTACTTGCATGTCATTCAAAATTTTCATTAACATGAAGAGAAAGAGTACCTTGTGTGCCCACTGTTGTGATCGATGCCTCATTACCTGAATCGGATCCAAGGTCCTTCTGCATGGTTGCCATCGTCTTTTGCTTTCCCTTTCCACCAAATCTCTTTGGTTTCAACTTTGGATGCAACTTCCAACATTGTTCATCATCACAGCCATCCTTCTTGTAGTAAGTGAAAGATGGCTTCGCTGATTTCTCCTTCTTAGTTGTAGTTTCCTTTCTGTCCTTTCCCTTGCCTTTTCCGTTGAACTTTCCATTATGAGGTTTGAAAGACGATTTATTTGGCAAATATTCTTTGTCATTTTGTCCCCTACTTTCAAGTTGAATGGTCTTTACACGAGACGCATCAATAGTAGTAGGCGCAAATAATAACAAAGAATGTCTAATGTAACCATGTAAATCATCAATATACTTCATTACAGTTTCGAGTGAAACAAGTGCAAATGCCCAAATTCAATGTTTGCTTTATAAACTCTTATGTGAAGCTATGTATTTTTTGACCCTTTCCTTGCCTTAAATATTTCCATTTCATTAATGCTTTTTGTTGATAACCCAAAGGATAAAACTGATCTTTTAATGTAAAAACAAAATTGGACCAAGAAGAAAGGAAACTACCTAAGTTTTTGCTACCTTTTTGCAACTTTCTCTCCCACCAAACAAGGGCGGTGCCACTCAGTCGAAGGGATGCTAACTGGATCTTTTCGTCATCCTCATCGATCTATTGAAACTGAAAACACACCTCGATTTGTCTACTCCAGTTGTTAAGTTTCTCTGCATTACATTCTTTATTATATCTTGGAAAATCAAACTTTACATCTAGCTTTAAAAATGGTTTCTTAGATGTATGTCTGTGATGCATGTTAGAATGATGAGAAGAGGAAGAATAAGAAGAACTTTCACTAGTGGATGGAGAGGGAGGTGGTTCTTATCCTCCACCTTCATGATTTACCGATGCATGATCCTTAATATCTTTCTTCTCGGGCTCAATTTTTTTCTCATATTCCTACAAATAGCTTGTCAACTTTGTCTGCTACGTTGAAGAATATATTGCGATAATTTCACTCTTCTTTTGCTCATGCATCCTCATCTGCCATGTTCCATCTTCGTGGTGCACACCCCACTTCATGATCAAAAGATTTGATTTTTCCTTCACCTCTTTGGAGCTTGTTCCTGGTTAACATATACTCATGCAATTCACATCAAAAAATACCAGCTCTCGTACCAAACTTGATCCAAGATCTTTAACTTAAACAATGCATTTAGAATTATATATAACAGAGCAGGTTAATCAAGTAAATTAAACCACATGAAAAAAATTAGAAAAACATAAGCAATCATGAGATCAAGGATACAACAATTTGATTATAGATTTCACCCAATTTGGGGTAGGTCTTAGGACACTTCTCACAATGGGGAGGCCTTCTTTTATTAAGTGGCATCAAAGAAATCAGTTATAAGCAACTTTACAAAAATGACCCTTATACCTCCAACCCAGATGATGTCTTGAAAATTGAAAGCTCAGTTGGATAAATGGACGTCACCATTATATTCTTGTCATGAAATCGTGCAAAATCAACTATAAATTTGTCGAATTCTGTCATTGGCATCTCTAGCCCTGATCCAAGATCTTTTACTTGTAGATATATAAAGGATTACATGAAACATGACATGTTAAACATAAAAGATTGAAGTGCACATGAAAGAATAGAGTAAGAACATGAAATCATGAAAATATGACAACAAGAGTTGATAACGGAGTTCGTCCAATTTGGACTACGTCTCTATGGGGATGCCTTCATTCATTAACTGGAAAGAAGAAGAAGAAGTAAAAGTAAAATTACATAAAACACCCTTAGACCTCCAAACTGGAAAATGGCCAAAAAAATGGAAAGCTCTGATGCAAAAACAAACATCACCGTTGAGTTCCTGTCACTGAGAGGTGTAGAATCGACATAAATTTTGTCCAAAACTAACACTGGAAAGTTCTGCACCCCAGGGAATCTTTCTAATGCCCCTCAAGATTCCCTGGGCATGGCTCTTCCCCTCTGCCCACTCATGGTTCCGCTTCACTACTCTGTTATGCCTGGGCGCACTACCAAAATGAAGGTTTTTTTTTATAAAAAAAACTGGGTGGATTTTACCACATAAAGTGGTTTGCCTTGTTGGCTTAAAGTCGTAGTTGGTTGAGGAGGGGTCGGGGGATTAAATACTGACCCTCCCATTTTTCATATCTGCATTAAGATATGGACGTTATTATTTATATTAAAAGGTCTTGGGTGGTGGGCGGGTCCGTTCCACGCGGCCCGACCCAACCGCACCCCGCCGTAATCGTGGCGTTCTGATATATATGTGGAGTGTAGATTGGGGTGGCAGGGTTGACAACCCACCCCCAACCAATTTGTTTATGTGGAGTGGTCGGTTTCGGGGTGGCGGGGCTGACAACCCGCCCCCCAATTAAATTGAACAGTGTGGTTTTGTGGGCTGGCAAGGTTGGTGGCCCACCACCCATATATATATATATATATATATATATATAACAACCACAATCCATTTTTTTTTAATTCTCGAAACTGGAGGTTATTAGGCAAATTAAGTACCCAACAAATTCACCCGCTTCTCGGGTGTTGGGTTCCTTGCCGGTTGATGGTGAAATTGTAGGACAGTTAAATCTGGCCCATTGCCCAACTTTGACCACAACTTTGACTTGCTCTGAGTTCTCCATATGGGCTCAGACTGGAGTGTCGTTCGCACCGTTGGAATCAGGGAAATGAACAATTCGATCTGGATCTAGTTTGAGAACAATTTGGCCACTTTGATTTTTGAACAATTCCTAATACCACTTGTACCTTTACCTAAGAGATCCTCCTGGATCATTCCTCCCCACTAAAGAGATTTTGGACCGCCAAAAGCTTTATCAGTCAATTGGCAAGTGAGAGAATTGCTCCCTCACTTTCTCTTTTTCCAGACATTTAGCCTTGCTTGGGTGCATCCCTTTTAAACCAATACGAAGATATTCCGCATCTCCCCGTCGTGAAGTCCTGGTTCTCCTGTCAAGGATGATATATTCTAGAAATTCTTTGAGATATTCTAGTGCAAATTCATCCGCTGTAGGAACGGATCCCACCTCCACAGTGTCCATAATCACTGGTGGCTCATAAAGCTTTAGATTTTCAACATTCACTACTGAGTACATTTGCATATATGCAGGAAAATCGAGACGAAAATCATTGTCCCCAATATTCTCCAATATGGTAAATGGACCATACCAGATTGGTCACAACTTATTTCCTTCTCCCTTCATTTTCAGGCAAATTGAGACGAAAATCATTGTCCCCAATATTCTCCAATATGGTAAATGGACCATACCAGATTGGTCACAAATTATTTCCTTCTCCCTTCATTTTGTCCTTGCTGATATGGAACCACACCTAGTCCACAACCTTGAATTGGTGGTCGACTTGGTGTTTATCATGTTGAGCCTTGTATCAAGCTTGACTCTTTTCCAACTGCTCCTGTACTGCTTAGTGAATCGACTGTATCCGTTGGATGAACCGCTACGCTTTTTCCCTATCATCATGTCCACTGGAATCTTCATCCTTTCCAAAGACCATGTCAAAAGGATCCTTTGGTAGGTAACCAAAACATGTCTCAAATGGTGAAAGTTGCATAGAAGAATTCACTGCTCGGTTGTAGGCATGCTGCACATAAGGAAGATGCTCATCCCACAACTTGGGATGTTTGCATCAATAGCCTTGTAACAATTGTACCACGGTATGGTTGACGACCTTTGTCTACTCATCGGTCTGTGGATGAAATTTCGTACTTCTCTTCAACTTGGTGTCCATCATTCTCCACAAGCTAGTCCAAAACTCTCCAAGAAAGCGAGAGTCTCGATCTGACACAATCAATGTGGGCAACCCAACGTGGACCCAAACAAACTGAAATAAAAGACAAGCAGTCTGCTCTGCAGTGACCTACTTTTTACAAGGCATAAATTTACACATTTTACTAAAACGATCCATGACGACATTCAAATAGTTGTGACCTTTCCTATACATGGGAAAACCAACTACAAAGTCCATCGACACACTTTCCCATGGACGAATCAAAATAGGGAGTGGCGTGTAAAGCCTAGGTTTTCTATTAGCGAGCTTGGAAACATAACACATAACACATCCCTTTACATATCGAGTTATAATGTTTTTCATATGAGGCCAACATAAAAACATTTGTAAATGACATAAAGTTTTTTCGACACCAAAATGTCCTGACACAAGAGATGTATGGGCCTCTCTAATTACATGTACCCTTTCATCCATGGGTATGCACAGTTTTCCAAGGTGATATAACATTTGTCCCTGCAAATGATAGTTGTCCACGTATGATCCATGAGTTAGCTTTGCATAAATCTCCTTAAAATCCTTATCGTTAGCATATTGCTCACCATAACTTTCAAAAGACAAAGAAGCATTATGCAAAACGATAGAAGCAGAGATAGGAGGGCGAGAAAGCATATCTGCTACTTTGTTGCCAGTGCCCTTCTTATACTTTATTACCACATGAAACTATTGAAGAAATCCCATCCACTGAAATGACGAGCCTGTTGAAGCTTGGTCTGTGACTGAAGGTATTGCAAGGGTTGGTGATCTGTATGGATGATGGTCTCCTTACCGGTCAGGCAATGTTTCCACTTTTTCACACTTTGGACCAAGGCATACAGTTCCTTGTCATAAGTGGGATAATTCATAACAGTCTGGGAGAATTTATTTGAATGGTAACATATAGGCTTCCTTTGTTGCATCAGTACAAACCCCATAGCATATCCACTGGCATCTGTTTCGATCTCAAAAGGCTGTTGGGGGTCGGGTAAGGCCAAGACTGGCACAGTGCTAATCTTCTCTTTCAGTGCTTCGAAGGATTTCTGCTGCTCTCCTCCCCACTGAAAGGCTTGATGCACACTTGTCAGTGCATGTAAGGGTGATGTAATAACATAGAAGTTGGCAATGAATCTTCTCCAATATTGTATTGCACCTAGAAAATTGCAGACCTCTGTTACATTGGTAGGCTTAGGCCATTTTACAATCACCTCAACTTTAGAGGGGTCGATTTTTAATTGACCATTACCAACAATATGACCTAGGTAAACCAAGGAGGTTTTCCCAAACACACACTTTGACAATTTTACATACATTTTTTCCCTTTTCGATACATCAAGCATTTTCTTTACATGACATACATGTTCATCCCAAGTTCTACTAAAGACAATAATATCATCTAAATATACAAGAACAAATTCATCAATGAAAGGCCTAAAAAGATCATTCATGACCCTCGTGAATGTGGTTGGAGCATTGTATAGTCCGAATGGCGTCACCATCCATTCGAACAACCCCTGTTTGGTCTTGAAGGCAATTTTCCACACATCCTGCTCTGTAATTTTGACCTGGTGAAAGCCACTATGCAAATCCAATTTGGTGAAATAGATAGCATTCTTTAATTGATCTAACAAATCATCAATGTGAGGGAGAGGGTATAGGTTCTTCACCATGATTTTGTTTAATTCCTGGTAATCTACGCACATCTTCCATGTGCCATCTTTCTTTGGCACCAACACAATTGGCGAGCCGCATGGAGAAGTACTTGGTCTGATGAACCCTTGGTTCAGCAATTCCTACACTTGCTTTTTGATCTCCTCCATCTCGATAGTTGACATCCTGTACATACCAATGTTTGGTAATAGAGCATCATGTTGCAAATGAATCTCATGTTGAATTTCCTGTTTTGGGGGAAATTCTCTTGGTTCTTGAAACAACTCATCATAGTTAGAAATAAATTCACATAATTCCTTTTTATGAACCAGATCACAACATTGGAATGCATAAGATATTTATGCATCTTTTTCTCTCACAACCATGAGCATGCACCCTTTGATGGAATTCACCAATCTCTTCATATGTCTTGCAATTACAAGATTGACACTGGCCTTGGTTTGATGATCTCTTACAATATATTCTACCCCATCTTTTGTGATTTGATATTTATTTTCGTGTCGAGAGAAAACTGCTTTCCTGTCATACTAATATGGACTCCCCAACATAATATCAAAAATATCCAATGGTATGACATCCAGTTCTACTTCATCCACTAGTTTATAAGCAATTGAAAATTTAACCTTACATTGCTTGGTTACATTTAATTTTGCTTTGTCATGTATCCATCCAAGCAGATAAGGTTTCAGATGAGGCTTGATTTCTAAGCCTACCTTTTTAACCATGGATTATGAGATTAAATTTGTTGGAGAACCTGAATCAAATAGAGTTTCTACTTTTGTATGGTTTATGACAACTCTAATATGAAATAACTCAATTCTATTTCATTCATTACGAAGAGGCTCATCTATTGAACTAGTGCTTCCATGCAATTCATAATTAACATGAAGAGAAAGAGTACCTTTTGTGCTTGTTGTTGTGATCAATGTCTCGTCGCTAGAGTCGGATTCAAGGTCTTGTTGCGTGGTTGCTACCATCTTCTACTTTCCCTTTCCACCATATCTCTTTGGCTTCTTTTCCGGGTACATCTTCCAATCGTGATCATCATCATGACCTTCCTTTTTTGCAGTGAGTGCAATAAGGCTTTTCTCCTTCATATTTCTTGGTTGATACCATCTTCTTTTCCTTTCCCTTTCCTCTCCCTTTTGATTTTCCACTTGAAGGTTTAAAAGGTGGTTTATTTGAATGATCATCTCTATCATTTTTTCCCCTGTTTTCAAGATGAATGGCCTTTACACTGGCCGAATCAATGGCAGTAGGCTCAAACAATAATAATGAATGTGTTATGTAACTATGTAACGAACCAATATACTTAGTTACAACTTCGGGTGACTCTAGTGAAATGCCCAAATTCAATGCTTGTTTTCTAAATTCTTCAATGAAACTTTGCACATTTTGGCCTTTGCCTTGCCTTAAATATTTCCATTCCATTAAGGATTTTTTCTTATAATCCAAGGGATATAATTGACTTTTTAATGCAAAAATAAAATTAGACCACGAAGAAAGAATATTACCCAAATTTTATATTACCTCACAATTTTCTCTCCCACCAGACAAGAGCGGTTCCATTTAGCCGAAGAGAAGCCAACTGGATCTTTGCCTCATCCTCCTCGATCTGTTGAATCCTGTAGTGGACTTCAATCAGCCTAATCCAGTTGTTGAGTTATTCTGCATTACTTTCACCATTATACATGGGAAGATCAAACTTAACATCTAATTTAAAGAAAGGTTTCTTAGATGCATTTCTTGGACCTCTACGAGAATGACGAGGAGAAGAAGAAGAAATTTCACTTGCGTAAGGAGAAGGAGGGGGTTCTTCTCCATCATTGCCATGCACTGAACCTTATTCTTCTGGGCCATTCTCCTCTGCTTTCAAAGTCTTCTCGAGTCTCGAAAAAAACTTGTCAACCTTATCTTCCATTGTATAGAAGGCCCTGCGATAATTTTGCTCCTCCTCATGACGAGCATCGTCATATGCCATGTTCTTCCTTCGACATGCATGCCCCGTTACGGGATCTAAGGACTTAAGTTTCCCTTCGCATCTTTGGAGCCTATTTTTACTTAGCAAACAATCATGCAATTCACATCTAACAAAGACGTGCTCTAATACCACTTGATCCAAGATCTTTTACTTGTAGATGTATAAAGGATTACATGAAACATGACATGTTAACCATAAAAACTTAAAGTGCACATGAAAGAAGAGAGGAAGAACACGAAAGCATGAAAATATGACAACAAGAGTTGATAACAGAGTTCGTCCAATTTGGACTACGTCTCCGAGCCCTGCTCAAAAGTGGGGAGACCTTCATTCATTAAGTGGCAAGAAGAAGAGGAAGTAAAAGTAAAATTACATAAAGCACCCTTATACATCCAAACTAGAAAATGGCCAACAAATGGAGAGCTATGATGTAGAAACAAACATCACTGTTGAGTTCCTGTCGCCGAGAGGTGTAGAATCAACATAAAATTTGTCCAAAATTGACACTGGCAAGTTTTGCACCCCAGGGAATCTTTATGATGCCCCTCAAGATTACCTAGGCATGGTTTCCGCCCTCTGCCCACTCGTGGTTCTGCTCCGCTACTCTGCTTTCCCTGGGCGCACTAGCAAAATGAAGGATTTTATATATAAAAAATTGGGCGAAGTTTACCACATAAAGTGGTTTGGCGTATTAGCTTAAAGTAGTAGTTATTTGAGGAGGAGTCGGGGGATCAACTCTCGCCCCTCCCATTTTGCATGTCCACATTGATATATGGGCAGTAATGTTTATATTAAAAGGCCTTGGGCGGTGTGCGGGTCCGCTCCACGCGGCCCGACCCAACCGCACCCCACCGTAATCGCGGTGTTCCGATATATATGTGGAGTTTGGATCGGGGTGGCATGGTTGACAACCCGCCCCCGACCAATTTGTTTATGTGGAGTGGTTGGTTACGGGGTGGCGGGATTGAAAACCCGCCCCCCCCGATATATATATATATATATATATATATATATATATATATATATATATATATATATATCTATATATAAATAAACTAATAACCATTTTTTGAAATTTCTTGGAATCGGAGGTTATTAGGTAAAATTAAGTACCCAACAAATTCGCTACTGGTGTTGTTCCTCGCTGCTGACTCGCTAAATCGTATATTTAAACCTCGGCCCATCGCCCAACTTCAACAACTTCTTGACTTGCTTTAACTTTTCCATATGGGCTCGGATTGGAGTGTCGTTCACACCATTGGAATCAGGGCGACGAACACTTCGATCTAGATCTGGTTTGAGAACAATTTGACCAATTTTATTTTTGAGCCATTCCTAATGCCACTTATACTTATACCTGAGAGATCCTCCTAGATCAGGGCCTCTAGGGGAATCTTTTTAGCATCTAGCTTATTCCCCCGCTCATGGTTCCGCTCCTCCTCCTGCTCAAGGTTTCGCCACTCCTCCGCTAGCCTATCCCCCAGTCGAATGGAATGAATGTCACTTAAGAAATTTTTTGGGCAGAATTTACTAAGTGGGATCGTTGGCTCGTTGGTAAAACGTCACATTAGCAGCGGGTAGGTTGAGGGTTCAAGCCCCACCGACCCCCCATATGGAATGGGCGTGTTTATTTTTAGTTTATCATCGTTTTTCTTTTGAATTTCGGTAGGTTTTTTGGGTCGCTCGTTGGGGGTTGACCCACGTGGGTCATGCGGGTTCAAACCCCGTCGACCTCGACAACGGTTTGATATGGCACGGGCGGGGTCCGCGATGCACTTGGCCCCGACCCCTTTGTTGATTGCGTTATGTATATTATGGGGTCCGAGGGTGGGGTAGGTCTATTGGGGGTGGCACGCCCAACCCACTTTAATATCATATAATAACCACTTGCGGGGGGTGGCGGGGATGGCAACCTGCCACCCTTATTACAATAATCTTTTTTCTTCATTTTTTTATAACAATATGGCCTTTTTTAATCCATCGAAAAATAAGGATCACTGGGAAAATTAAGCAAGCAAAAATTTTGCATGTTCCAGTGGCCGGATTCCATGCATTGGGTCGCTACCAAATTGTTTCCTCGTTAAATCCGCCACTTGGCCAAGTTTGACCAAAACTTTGACCAGCTACAACTTGATCATATGAACTCGTATTTGAGTGTCATTCACACCGTTGGAATTAGGGCGACGAGAACTACGATATGGTCCGAGTTTCACTTCCATTTGACGACTTTGATTTTTGAGCTATTTTCAAGGCCACTTGTACTTCTCGATCCTCCTCGATCACATCCCCTCACTTGGTGCAACATACTAATATGTTGTCAAAATCGAGCAAAAATTTATACAAAAGAAGTGAGACATTGGATATGTGAATCCTTCACAACAAAAGCAGGGCAGAGGCATCCCCAAATTGCAGAACAAAGGACAAAGCCAAGATGGACCACCCCATGATAACACATCAAAGCCACAAGCAAATAATGGTAATGGGAAGACAAAGAAAGACACGAAAAAATGGTGCAAGTTCCACAAAATCCCCACTCAAAACACAAAAATGAATGTCACACAAAATAGTCGTTAGTGGTCGAGTTAAAAACATTTGGGTTAGACACATATTTTGAATATGAACCAGGTCTAAACAAGGGGAAATAGAAACTCATCTCAACAAAGGTAATTAAGTGGTTGGACCTTCCGACAACACCAGTCCCACAACCATACACCATTGGGTGGCTCCACCAAATGCGAGATATCGATGTTAGCTAACAGTGTCGCCTACCCTGTGACATCAAGCCTTTCATGGATGAGGTATTTGTGATGTTGACCCGCTTGAAGTTTGTGATGTTATGTTAGGTAAACCATAATTGTTGAAGTGTCATGTTGTGTATGAGTCTATACCTTGTAGTGTTATTATTACTTTAGGTAGAAAACTATACAGGATACTGTAGGTAGCCCCACCTACTGCCATTTATTTGATCTCTACTAAGTAATGCTGCAAGATCATTTCCAAGACTAGGAAAATTTTCTTCATCTTGATTCGCTCTCAAAGTAAGGAGAATACCATTGCCACGTCCATGGCCTCCACATAGGCCCCCTCCATGTAACAGATACAAGTGTATAAGTCCATGTAAGAGTACAAAGCTTCTCCTCCCCTGCGAGGGTACATTTGAACTGTCAAGTCAAGCATTCAATCAATTTGACCCTTGGCACACCTCTACCCAATGGACCAATATGTTGCCGCTCTCTTATGGAAAATGAGGAAATTAAGCCGTAGATCCAAGAGTTGCTACAAAAAGGGTGCATTCGAACATGTTTTTCACCCTGTGGGAGCCAATTGTAATCGTGTAGAAGAAGGATGGGACCTATATACTTTGCATCTATTATTGGGCTCTAAACAAAATCATAGCCATAAACGAGTACCTGATTCCCTATATTGACAATCTTCTTGACCAACTCAAGGGGGGCAAGTACTTTAGCAAGATTTATCTGAAGTTCAAATATCACCAAATTCCAGTATAACCAACTGATGTATGGAAGAATGCTTTCAAGTTGAAGGAGAGTCTTTTTGAATGGTTGGTCATGCCTTTTGGTTTGACAGATGCCCCAACAACTTTCATGAGGTTGATGGATGACATCTTGTAGCCTTTCACCAACTATTTTATGGTTGTATATTTGGATGATATCCTCATCTTCAACAAGCATTGGGCAGAGCACTTGCAACATATTCAATAGGTCCTTCACACAATGTGACAACACAAGATATGTGCTAAATTGGAGAAACGAT
The DNA here is from genome assembly GCA_034641835.2 of Pinus albicaulis. Taxonomy (NCBI): domain Eukaryota; kingdom Viridiplantae; phylum Streptophyta; class Pinopsida; order Pinales; family Pinaceae; genus Pinus; species Pinus albicaulis. The sequence goes on from CM076572.1 coordinate 107,578,186, forward strand.
CATTCGACATGGACAAGGTACAATACCTAGGTTACATTATTGATGAGAAAGGTGTGCGTGTGGATCTAGCGAAGATCCAAGTCATTATGGATTAGTTGTCCCTAACAAATATAACAGAGCTTCACAACTTCTTAGGCCTGGCTAATTTCTACCAAAGATTCATGTTGAGGTTCTCTTATATCACTTAGTTCTTAGTTCAAGTTACCAAGGGTGGAGCAAAAGCAAAGCTTTTTTTGTCCAAGTCACAATCAAAGGCATGCGATGAACTGAAACATTACCTTTGATCTACACTGTCCTCACCTTGCTAGACCTACAACATCCATTTAAGATTGAGATAGATGCCTCTAACTATGTTATTCGTGCAATCCTCATTCAACAAGGGCATCTGATGGGCTATCATAGCGAGACACTCTCTGATATTGTTTGGATACAACCCACTTATAATAAAGATATGTATTCATTGTGCAAGCCTTCCAGTAATGGAAACATTATATTCAGGGGAAGGAGACAATCATCCACACAAATCACCAACCTCTTCAGTTTATGTAGACACAAGGGAAGTTGTAGAACGATTTCGATAGAAAATGGTTGACATATCTACAACAATTCTATTGAATATTAAATATAAGAAGGATAGCACCAATCACATCCCATATTACCTCAGTCAACCCCCGCTTGTGGCACTGACCACCGTTCTCAACTCTTGCAGGCATGAGACCTCTAGATGGCCACAATTATACAATGGTTATTCAAAATTCGTTGCCACATAACAAATGTTGGTGGCAGGAAAGCAAGCTCCAAACTTCCACCTCCAGGATGCACTATTGTGCTAACTATGAAACTTTGTGTTCCTTTAAGCGAGTGTGCCAATTTGATCTGGGAGGCAAATTATAGTTGGGTAACAAGTCACTTTTGTGTGGAAAAGACATTGGAAGCACTGCAGAAGCATTTTTATTGGTTGAAACTTCGACAAGATGTTTACAAATATATCAGGTCCTACACTACTTGTGCCATTGGAAAACCAACCATTAAGAAGCAAGGCTTGTACACTCCTCTGCCTACTCCTAACCCGCCTTGGGAATCCATATTAATGGACTAAATGTATGACCTTCCTTCTACCAAGCATGGCAATGATTATGTGTTTGTGGTTTTCAATACATTTTCTAAGATGGCCATCCTGACTGCCTACAAAAAGAGTATCACATCAGATGCCACTGCTAAACTCTTCTTCGAATGGGTGTGGGTACATTTTGGGGATCTCGTAGACCATTATATTCTGGTTGAGCCTCTACTCATTTTTGGGCACCAAGAACACCAAATCAACTGCCTTCCACCCCCATACCGATGGCCAGATAGAGGTCATCAAAAGTATGTTCGTGCACATTTTGCACATGTAAAACTCTAAGCATCCACACACATGGGATGAGAGCCTCCCCTATATTCAACACAACTATAACATAGCTCACAATAACTAAGCTATCCACATCCCCTTTTAGGTGGGCTTGTGATTTCAACCATTAAGTCCCATTGATGTCACATTACCTCTTGCCACTAAATAGGTAGAATTTACACATTTTCAATCCGAAGCCAACAAAGCTACCAATTTATTAAACGAATTTAGCACATCTTCTAGTAGGTCCATGATACCTTGCAGAAAGCCAACACTAAGTATAAAAAAACGCCATGATCAACAGCAAGTGCCACACATGTTTCGAGTGGGAGACAAGGTTGGTTGCTTCTGTAGAGGGAACACCTTGTAGGGGCCCATCGAAAGCTTCAACCACTTTGCTATGGACCTTACAACATCACCAAGGTTGTCCATGACAACGCTTTTGAGTAAAGTATCCCCCCATTCCTTAGCATGCACCTAGTGTTCAATGTGGATCGCCTTCAGCCATACTTCCCATCGTTGTTGGACACATCAAAACTTACAGAGTAGTTGACACCAATAGAGCTCAACCCATATTTCATTGAAAAGGTCACCATTGATTATGTCATGGACACACTGATTAAGAGCACTTGGTAATAGAGGGGCCAATTGTATCGGGTTGTAAAAGTAGTCCGGCTTCTACACCAAGGAAAGTGGCTCACAAGGGGTCAAGTTCAATAGAAGTCTCCCCATCTCATGGAGGTACTCAATGCAATGGAGACCATTTCCTCCTAAGGAGGGAGGAATGATACATGTGGATATCGGTGGCCACCCACCTATTCCATTGGCTCATAACACAATTATCCTATTTTGGTATTTTCCAGGTCCTAAACTTATGTAGCCGTTTCGAGGCCCTAAATGGAATTTTTTGGCGAAACAAATCGATGGCATGACTACCGCCAATAGTTGGAAATTGTACTCCTCAGATATAACTTTATAATGGGCTATAATGCACGCCAAACAAAGGTCGTATGCCAAAGTTACGACCCCAAGAATTTGACATTCCAACTTACCCTATTAGGGCCCATAAGCCTTTGGCGCTCCATCTCCTATGGTTAGGATTTTGAATGTTTAGGGTTTCTCATTTCTTATTCATAACAAAAAGGCCTCAAAGCCTCACTGTAACATAATTAATAAGGTGTATTCATCACATCTCTTCTCAGAGATAAGCTACCACTGTTTGAGATAGTTTGCTTTCATTTTGCATGTATAAAGTTTCATAATTTTCTATTTATTAATTGAATTTGAGTTTCACTGTATATTTGTGTTTTGGATTTAAATCTATATTTCATTTCGTCCCCCTCATAAATTCAGATCACCAAGTGACTATTATCCTTATGATCTTTCATTAAATAACTAAAAAAATAGAATATTCAATAACTAAAAAGTAAATTTTAAACATTACATTAATCACAAACTAGCTAAACAACGCACAACGGAAGCAATAAAACACATACAAAGGGATTTCTCCTTCAAATCAACTTTTCATTTCTTTTATTAATGTTTACAAAGTGATATTTGAAGCCTACTTAAACTAGTAATTGTATGTTGATTAAAATCACCTCAAGCAACATTGTATGACTTGTGAAGAGAGGGTACATCTACAACAATATATCCTACTCTAATTTTGCCTTTGTTGGACAACAAATCGCGCTTTCTCCCTCTCAATCATTGAAGCACACTCTAGCACTACATTGTCTGGCCAAACCTGGAGGTGAACATCTAGATCTGAAGATGTATGGCTCGTGCATGAAGAAAAAATGGTTATAATGGTGGTACAAACTATATAACCTACCACACTTGCTATTCTTCCTAGCATATCTCCTCTCCTCTTTTAGATTCACTCTTCCTTCCTTTAGCTTTATTTCTCTTTTCTTATGTGTGTGAGATCTCTCCTATTTTGTCCTATTTATGCTTCAAGAGAGGACACCTACTCTTCTCAATCACAACTGCCACCTATTTCAATCACAAGGTGTACAACAAATCTTAAATCCTAATCTAAGTAACTAATGTTTTATAACTTTAAAACATGCCATTTAGTTTCCTAAGACTAGTTGACTTCAAACATTATACTTTCAATTTTTTTTTTTTTTTTTTTTTTTCAAGTGAAATTACAAAATAGAATCACTGCTTGCGTTTCCAAGGTGGTCACCAAAGAAATGTCTCAAACCACCCCTTGCAAGGAGTTCCTAATCAAGCTACATTTCTCAAGATGGACACCACTTTCATCTCCCCCTTTCATGGACTCAAAATCCCCCATGTGCTCCCGATAACCATCTTAGACTAGTGTATACCATGGTCCAACATTGCCTCTTTACGTAACACAAATTGTGCCATGGTAACTTTGCCACATGATCAATATAAAATATATTGAAAACATTTACATGTTTATCCATTATGTAGTTGGGGCTTGACCTTAAGCTCCATGTGAATGATCCATATGAAACATATTTACATGAAAAGGTCATGAATTTAAGCTCACATGGTTTGATACCCATTATGGTAACCAAAAGTATAAACTTTATACATAAATTGATTGCATGCCTTCCACAATGGTCAAAATTGGGCTATTACACCAACTATGTCTACACTATTTCTAACGATGATGATGAGCCTCCTTGGTCCATTCCAAATAACATGTGCATTGGCCATGCCATTTTGTGTGGTAGGAGTTGTGTGTTCACTCTCTGCAACATTTTTTTTGTTCGATTATGATGTTATTCAACTTGTGGCCATGTAAGATTTATCTAGCTGCATAGGTCCTATGTTGTTTGGTGCAATGAGAGCTTACTTATGTTCAATATTTAACATGTATGATAATATGGCGAATAAACATGCTATAACCTAGCTCAAGCTCTTTGGCACCACTAGTACACAACACTCGTAACTTCCCATTACAAATCTCTATAATATTGATAACAACATCTCCTTAATTTTGTTACTAGAAGCATATCACAGAGAGCTTATGGAGGATAGGGGGTGTATTTTTTGATTAAATAAAACATTTTAATTTTTCCAAAAAAATAAGTAGAAAATGAGTATTGATGTGGAATTTGATTTTTCCTTTTTTGAAACATGATAAAGTTTAATGTTAATCATTATTGAAGTACAATAATCTTACCTTAATTAATGCAAGTGTCTAGATCATTTGATTATTTTAACCATGAGATTATGATCGAAAACTACTTAACCTACATTTAAAAAAAAAAATAACCATATATGCAAATCTTAACATTTCACATGTAATATAATGTAAATGTAATACAATGTAAATATAATGATACGAATTATTGCATCTAACCCTATATAAATATCAAGTGAAACCTACAACAAAAACAATCGACACATACAAAAATAACCCACATATGTGATTTGTCACATGAAACTCAACACTCAACCACCCTCATTAGCAAAAAGAAAAGGAAATGAAATAAAAGTAATAACTCATTTAAAATTAAATCATCTCTTGATTGTTTAATTAATTCTTTACTCACAGTTAATTTTTTCAAAGAAGTTTTGCATAGAAAAAGTAAAAAAAAATAAAATAAAAATATTCCGGATCCGTGCATTTCAAATTTTGAATATCAGTTCCCACGCTCAGGTACAGAGCTCGCGCAGACCAAGAACGGGAGGAGCAGCAGCAGCAAAGAAAACCCTTCATCCTATCGCAAATCCGATCTGAAAGTCACGCAGGAGGAAGTTTGAACCATGGACGAATTCGAAGTCCTAAACAGAGATGCAGAGAGTTCCGTGTCGAAGCAGGACGGTGGACACGAATGGGAGGTATACAAAGAGAACGTCAAGCCTCTTAAGGAAGGCCGAAAAGTCAAACTGCTCAACCAGGCCCTCAAAGCTCAACAACGCAGCTCCTTTAAGAACTCCTTCCGCAACGAGCGCAGGTTCGAAACCCTGTATCCCCTGTATCCCTTTTAGAAGTTTTACCTGGCCTTAGACTTGATCTAGGTTTTGTTTTTACTAACTTAGGGTCTTACTTTTTTCCTGCCAGGAAGCTGATCGAGGCTATTGACGAATACAGTGGCGATGATCCTCTGAAGCCATGGATCGAGTATGTATTTCCTTATTATTAATATTTAATTTTCATTTTGTAGAAATTTCATAAGGCCAAAGCTCATTTACTAATTTCCTATACTGTCTCTCTGTTTTAATATTTGTAGGAAATGTATGTATTGAATATTTATCATTAAAACCGCAGAATCTCTTGGCTTCAGAATAGTATTTCTGATTTGAGATGGATAGAAGGTTGTTTTGTTTTTTTGGTTTATTATTTTTTTTTGTTTTTTTGGTTTTAAATTATTTTATGGAAGATTGAAGACCTTTCACATATAAGTCTGCAACCTGATTTTTGCTTTCCCACCAGCCATCCAATAATCTTCGGCATTACATGGACTCAGGACCCTGAATTTCCTTATGATTAATATGCCATATGACAAGCCTCTTTGGATTCTGAATTTGTGTACTATTTCTACCATAGCATAATCTGATATTTTTCAAATTTTTTTAGAGTCCATAACAGTTTTGTAATATCTCCTATCAAATCAAGTCACTGCTATTGTGAGATAACCATGAAAATAACAGATTGTTTAAAACCATCCTGGATGAGTTAATCAGAGGGGGTAGACTTCCCTGGGGACCTCTCAATCAACTGAATGGGTGCTTCAAATCTTTTCCCCATGGCCATGAACTCGTGGATGCCATAATTCAGAAGGACGTGTTCTGCAATCACTCTTGTTTCAGCAGTGATATATTGGATTGAGTTAAGCTTTTGTCATCATCTGAAGATTGGTTCCTTTCTCTGTTTCCAGGGAGCAAGTAGTGAGGTTGCCATGACATGCATCTCCTGGATAGAAGACTGGATTTTGTATGTCCTTGTGAATATTAGCTCCCAGTTCTTTTGTCTTCTTCAATTTTGTCATGGAAAATCATGCCCAACATTGAGTTTTTTTTGCTCACGTCTTCCAGATTACTAGTTCTCTGCACCACAAAGTTAACCATGGCATCTTTAATGGCCCATCAATAGTCGACAGTGGCTTTGGAAACCTTTCTCCTTAATTTGGTGTCTTTCAAGTCCATAGTTGAACAAACAAATGGCCCAGTCTGTCTTCCTTCCCTCACTTCTACTCTCACGACAGCTCCTAGGTGTTACTGCACCTCAACATAGCTTCTTACATCATAGGTTATGTAGCCTTAAATGTCACTACATAGTTGGCTGCAAACTTGGGATAGTTATAGCCCCTTCATCCCCTTTGGTTTGAGGGAGGGTTGCAAGACTCAACATTATTCTCTTGCTTTCTTGCTCTAGTTTGCTTCTTACAAGCCTGAGTAGGTTGCCCTTTCTTGGCACTTGATAATCCCTCCTCCAAGAATTGTAATTGGTGTCATTACTATTCATCCTATTAGGTTGTGTTGGGCAATAAGTGTTATCCTCTGGGTTGTTGGTTATCTCCCAAAGACCTTGGAGACTCTTCAACTTGAACACAGAGGAATTAGGCTTCACTTGGACAGTCATATTAGCTTGCCACCCTTAGTAGAGTAGAAATTGCATGATGGCATGCAATAAAGCGAGAGGAAATGATGCATTTATTACTTTTAACTTCTAAGTTCTCCCTTATGAGTCCTTACGATCCTACACGGTTATACAATCATGAGTAATGATTACCCCACTTTTTATCATGAGACTCCTTTTCTCCAAATGTTTGAATTTTTGATCATGAGATCCTAGGTGTTCTTGCCATCATTCTGCATTGAACTAGCTCTCTTCATCAAACTGTTGAACTTGTTAAGCAAATCTTTCATCATCATCTCTCTTGCATTGGTACGATATGCCATTAGTGCTTATGGTTTCCATGTCACATTGAATATGATCCTATTATCTCCTCCTCTTAGCTTTGTACTTGCTATGAACAACCTTTCACAAATCAGTTTGAAGGTGCTTGGTTTGAAACCTGAAATGAAAACACGGGATGTAGATTGAATACACATTGTACTAAAAAGTTTGTTTGCTGATTAAGCTATTATAAAGACTGCTTTCTTCTTATGCTAAGTAGCTTGACACGACACTTAGGGGGTGATGTTCTTATCCTACATGTCGGAATTGTGACACATTAAGACACATTCCCTAAAATAGGACACGTGTCCACAAAAAAGAGACTCGTAGGGTGCTTAAAAGCCACGTCTTCACTTCTTTTTCTCGCTTTAAATTGTAGGTAAGGAACTCTCATGGTTTTTCATTGTGCAAGTGAAGGGTAAAAACAAGATTTGAAGGGATTCCAAGTGCTTTGAAGTTGGATTAGCAAATTGGATTTGTTCTTTTTTCCAACAACATTGTTTTTTTATTCATTCCATAGAAATCAGGGCTGAATCATGAAGGGCAGCTGGTAAAGGTCAAAGGAAAGGGATGAATGCCGTTGTTGGTGTTGCCCCCCCTTCTTCAAGTTCACCTCTCTTTGTTAGTGTTCCATCTGTTGCATGTGGAGTTGCAAATGCAACTTCCAATGTTGAAAAAAGCTTTGTTGTAGCAAGACAACATGCTCAAGAAAAGGAATATCCACTGTGGAAGCATGTAACAAGATAGCAAGGGCTCGGGGCAAAGTTTGTTAGGGGAAGCAATGTTCTCTGGATATGTAATTTCTACAACATTCAATACTAGAGCCGCTAATTTCGAGTTAAGGGCCATTTGTTGGGCCTTGACTTTGGACTTGGAGCATGTAAAGTGATGAATACTACCAAACAAAAAGAAATAGAAAGAGAGGATGGTATTGGCTTCGGGAAGATGGCAAAAAAAATTAGAAAACACAAAAATGATGATCATTTTCCATTTTTGAGGAAGCCATCTAGCATATTTGGGAGTGGAACTACATTTCAACTAGAAAGAAAGAGACCGACTCCAAGTGGTGGTTCAATGGACAAGATCTTTCATCGAGAGAAGTCAGAGGAGGTTGATCTTACCATTGGGGTATGTTTTTATCTCTACTCCATTTCATTTAATGTTGCACGGTTTCCTTTGTTTATTGGGATGTGTTGACTTCTAGTTGAATGGAATGCACCCAAGTATGTGCCTCCTAGTTTAAAGAAGCTTAGAACCACATTGTTGGTTAAGCAAAAGAACGAGGTGGATAAAATCGTAGAGTCTATTAAATCATCATGGCCCTCATTTGGCGTCAACATTGTTTCTGATGGATGAACAAATTCAACATGCCATCCACTCATCAATTACATGGTGTCTTCCTTGAATGGACTAGTCTTCTTGAAAACAATGGATGCTCTTGGAAAATACAGGGATGTACAATATATGGTTGAATTGTTCTTTAAAGTTATTGAAGATGTAAGTGTTGATTCTTGTGTGCAAACTATTATAGACAATGCACCTGTTTGCAAGGCTACTGGTATAATTATGGAAGTTAATATCCATATAGATATGTTGGAAAACTTGCATTATTCATTCTTTGAATTTAGCACTTAAATCTATTGCTTCGATTGTGACATAGATGGGAAATCTTATTGATGATGCATGCCATGCCCTCTATTTGTGCAAAACCATACTAATGCCAACACACTATAAACAATACTCACATATGTTATTGTTGAAGATTGCAAATAATCAATTTGCCTCTTCATTCATCATGCTTAAGAGGTTGAGGGAGGTCAAGTCCACTCTTGAAGCCATGATTATTTCAAGATTTTGATCTTTTTGGAGAAAGATCAAACATCTTGAGAAAAGGTCAAGGATGCAGTGTTAGATAATGGTTGGTGGGAGAGGGTAGATCTCACCATTAAGATCATGGACCGTATCATTTCTTTGTTGTGATTTGTAGTCATAGAAAATCCTATCTCATGAGATATTTATGAGTGGTTGGATTCCATGATTGAGTTTGTAAAGACCATTATTTTATAGAATGAGTGCTTTTAGTATGGGAAATTAGTAGAGATATTTTTCACCACCATATAGGATATTCTTATCACTAGGTGGGGTAAGAATTGGACACCTTTGCATTGTTTGGCTCACTTGTTGAATCTCAAACATTGCAGTAATGATAGAATCAATGATGGGTCTTCGCACTATTCCCACTTCACATGGGTGAAGCGATTTCACAGGGGAGGGACGAAGCATTTAGAAGAATATGTTAGGATAGAGTATGCTTTGATGAGGTGGAAGAGGGCTTTGCAAGGTTTTTGTTTGGCATTGGGAGATTGGAGGCTATGACGTGCTTAAAAATAGGGGAGTTAAGAAGCCTTATGTTTAGTGGGAAACTCATGGGGCAACATGCCCTGTTATATAACATTTAGCCATGAGGCCCCTCTTTAGGTTCCTTCACCCTCTTGTTGCAAGAGCAATTGGAGCACATATAGGAATTAGTTCAGTTTAAAGAAGATTAGGCTTGAATAGACCAGAGTAGAGATAATGGTGTATGTGCACTCCAACCTCTACCTTATTTATAGGAAGAGGAATGAGTGGTTGAAGGGAAAGTCAAAGATGTGGGATGCATTTTATGATGATATGGGTTTGGATAGTAGTGTTGAGTTGGTATCAACCAATGTGGATCTTAAGGAACTAATGCTAGAACTGATAACTTTTGAATCTTGATGATGGTGATCCTCTTGAGGGGTCATCCTGCACTCCAGCAGATGCAGATCTTGGATTGGATTTAGAGGAGGATGGAGGAGAGAGAAGTTGCAGTGGTGGTGATTTTGATAATTTTGACATGGAGGAGGACTACTCACACTCACGAGCTATGAGATTCTTTCATCTATGGTTCTAGTATCTACCTTATTATGTATTTGCCATTGGTATTCCCACATCTAGTATCAATGACTCAATATCTATCTAATATATTTTGATTTTGATGACTTAGGGAGAAAACTGCGATTTATGGTTCTAATTCCTTATGTGTTTGCAATCCGATCATCATTGATATAGTAACTAGTTGTATCGATATTTTGTAAACGTTTTAGTTTCTAAAATATTTGAATCTTTATACCTCTATTTCACTTTTGCACTTAGAATTTGTAATTTTATATTTGTGTGTGTGTGTATAATGTGTTTGCCATGTCTTGTTTCAAGAGTCAATGTGGTTTTTGTTAGATAATCGTATTTCTGTGTCCTCCATGTTCCGTATCCTTGTGTCATGTGGCTTGTTTCTTAAGATAGCTTATAATTTAAGCAACCTCCATGAAGGCCTGATTTTTAGGACTCCTAACATCCGGTCGATATCCTCAACAATATTGCATTCATAAGGAGAAATCAATTAGTTTGTTGAGGATGAACTAGTCTAGAGGAATATCTTTCAACATAGGGGTCCAAACCAACATATACGCATCAGTTTTTGACCTATCACATTAGCAGATTGTAACATTGGCATCAAAGCTATATCAATAGCTGAGAGCAAATCTATATCAGCATACTATCAATTGAAAAATGTCTTTATGCAGCGTAGTGTTGCAGACATATCAACAATAAAGGTTTCCAAATAAGTCTTTCTTAAGCTCTAAGCTGCCACATTATTTGTACGAAAATTAAACTTTAAAGGCCACATCGGTCTTTTCTTCAAGAGCATTTTTGGAGTCTATGTTAGTGCCTAATCAACCTTTCTTCGACACCTTTCGTTGAGGTTTAAAGGTAAAAAATTAGTTTATAAGTGAGTATGTTAGTGTCTAAGATCATCCCATGGGGGCTTCACTCGGGGAGCAATACCATACCATGTGTGTTCATATTGGGGGATATATATTGAGGAAAAAATGACATAAAATATTGAGCATATAATAGGGGGTAAAGGGATTTTATATTGATAGGTAAAAAAAATGGAGCTCAAACTTAAAGAAAAAATATAAAGGGTATAAAAGTTTGAAAAGGACAGGCCCCTCATTTTGATACTTTATGTGGATTATCTCTTTCTGACAGGTGCAAACCCTCTCATTTATCAATGTAAGAGGGAGTTAGCTTCTGAATTCAAGATGAAGGACCTAGGTTTGATGAACTACTTCCTAGGTTTGGAGGTCTGGCAAAAGCCAGGTGAGATTTCCTTTCTCAAGAAAAATACATTATGAAGCTACTAGAGAGATGTGGGATGGTGGATTGCAAGTCTATGTCTACTCCGATGGATCTCAACTTCAAGAAGCTATGTGGAAGTGCTGCCGTGCCTGATTTGGAAAATCTTTCCGAGTATCGACAACTTGTGGGGGCCCTCATGTTCTTGTTGAACTCCTGTCTGGACGTATGATTTGCTGTGAATACATTGAGTCAATTTATGGTCGAGCCTCATCATATACATTGGATTGCTACCAAGAATCTCTTGAGATATCTCTGAGGCACAATCAACTATGGTTTGAGATACATTGCTAGGAATTTAAGGCTACATTGATATATTGGTGTTGACTGGGCTGGTAGTGTGGTGGATTGTAAAAGCACATCTGGATGTTGCTTCTCATTGGGATCCACTTCGATATCTTGGATGAGCAGGAAGCAGAAATCGGTTGCTTTAAGCACCGATGATGCCGAATACATTGCTGCTAGTATGGCTTGTTGTGAAGCTGTTTGGTTGAGGAAGCTCTTTAGTGAGCTATTCGAGCTTGTGCTGGATACCACAGTGATCTACTGCAACAACCAAAGTGGGATTATCCTTTCAGAGAATCTCGTGTTCCACGACCGCTCCAAGCATATTGATATTAGGTACCACTTTATTCGGGATATGGTACAACGGGGAGCAATAAGGCTCCATCACATCAGGACTGATGAACATGTTGCAAACATTCTCACGAAGCCCTTGGGGAAGGTCAAATTCTTGGAGTCGTGGAAAGACCCTCCTATGAGGGTCCCGCATGAGTTGGACTCTAAGCTCTGGGAGCTCTTGGGACTTGGGGTACTCCTTGGAGCTATGGGCGACCATAGGGTGAGTGGTTCACCTTCCCCTGTGATAACCCATGATGGTTGACATGTGTGTAGAGTGAGTGGTTCACCTTCCCCTATGATTGCAGACACATGTATGTAGGGTGAGTGGTTCACCTTCTCGTACGATTGACATATGCACAAGATGAGTGGTTCACCTTCTCCTATGGCATATGAGTCGGATGAGTGGTTCACCTTCTCCTGTTGATGCCCCAACATACATCCTACCCATGTAGTTCGGGACTCATGGGAAGTACCTCTCATCTGGCCAATGAGTTGGGAAACGAGAATTGTTGATTTTTGGGTAGCATCGGATGTGCTCTAGCTCCAAAACTTTGTGGAGGGGCTAGAACACATGAGATCTCCAAGACCCAGAAATCGTTTGGAGAAATTCCACTCGGTGTGAAAGTTATTCAAATAATTAATTATTTTAATGGATACCCTAAGTCTAACTTAGGGAAATTAAATAATTAAAGTGAATTAATTAAAACATGTGGGTGAGAATGTTCTAAGTGACGTGGATCAAGTCTTTTCTAATCTTAGCCATTAATTAGAGATTAGATCACGATCGCTGAATGTTCAACGAGAAAAGTATTAAAGGAAGGCTTGGGGTCAGTTGGAGAACTCACAACGGTAACACTTGAGTTAAGTTGAAATTTTGGGGCACGGTTTGTTGAGAATTTTTGAGTGAGCTTGCAGTGCAGCGAGGGGTAGATCGACAGAGGGATTTCGAATTCGAGGTTGAGAATACAATTGCAGAGAGGCAACGTAGTCCAGGAAGGGTGACACAGAGGCAACGGAGGCCCAACAAGGGTGACGCAGGTCCATCCAGGCTCACATAGAGCCAGCGCAGAGGCTGACGCAGTCACAAAAGGGTGACGCAGGCCAGGAGGGATTGATGCAGAGCCAGAGGCTGCAGCACTGGGGTTTCAGTGGGCCAGAAAGGGCTCGTATTCAATAGATCTAGAAGGGGTGACGCAACCACACTGAAGGGTGACGTAGTGACTGCATAGGCACCTGCGGGGTTCTTCATCCTCAGTTGAATCAACCATATTTTCTGTCTCCGGAGATAGAGGTACATTTTCTGAGATTTTCTCTGTTGGGAAAACCACTACTGGTGCCCTTGATTGTATTCAGAATTATGCATAATAATAAAACCCTCAAGAGCTGTAGCATCGGTTTTCCTGCATTGGATTTTTTCGGGGACATTCGTCCGAAAAATCTTGTGTGTCCTTTGTCATGTGTGCTTAATTCTTCAGTACTTGATTTGTATGTATGTGTAGATTGCAGTGTGTTTGCTTAATTGTTTTCTGAATATTTTTGAAAATAACTTGTAAATGTAAAAACACAAGTAGGAGAAGTAAACCAGATTTATGCAGTAGAAATTTCTGTTAAGTAGATTCAGGAATTTTCACATGGTATCAGAGCTATTGCAGATCAGGGGGAGCTGAAGCCATCAACAAAGTGACGAAATTTTTGCTGCAGGAAGGCGATTGAGACAACACAGATCCAGAAAGAGGCAATGCAACACAAGAGGGACAACGTAGATGCAACAGGGGTGACACAGAGCCTGTCTAGCTCACGCAAAGCTGATGCAGGCCCAAGAGGGTGACGTGGTCCGAGAGGGGGTGATGATGTGCTAGTTGTCCTGGCTGGAGGTGCAGTTTGGTTCTTCGAAGTTGGTGGTGGGGCATTGTTTGTGCCGGTGCAAAACCATGTTTAGCAAGGTTAACAAAGTAAGGGGAAACAGTTCCTCAACAGACTTTCTAGCCAAGAAGTCTGAGATCTGATCAACAGAGTGATTGGACATGGCTGATTCGACATAATTGGTGAAAGATTTCCAGGAGGGAAATCACTTGTCAGAGGGAGCGTATTCTCTAGAGGGTTTCTATCGCCAAGAAACCCAGATTCGGTCTCTTGTTGAGAGCAACAACAGAAGAAGGGAGAAGAGTATCCGTTTCAATATTTTGAGCAGAGATGGCCTCACATAGATTGAGGGATTAGGACAGGTTAGATGGTGCATCTAACTTCGTCATCTAGAAAGCCATAATCCTGTCAGTCCTTGATGAATATCGTATCAAAGATCATTCCGTTTCGGTTGTAGCCGTTCGGGTCGATGCTGATCCATTAAAGAAGTATGAGGAAAATCAAGCATGGGCTAAGCGCTTGATTATGGACGGGGTGAAGGATCATGTGGTCCCACATATTGCCGAGAAGAACACGGCAAATGAGATGTGGACAACGTTGACCAAGTTGTATCAAGGCACTGACGTCCAAAGGAAGATGCTTTTGGAGAATCAACTGCGACTATTTCAGATGCACAGGGAGAGAAAATCGATCCCTTCCTCATTAGATTGAAGGCAATTCAAGATTAACTGGTTGCTATGGGGGCAACTCCTGATGATGGTCTCATGGTGAGGACTACCCTGAATGCAGTCACCCATGATTGGGAGACCTTTGTCCAAAGTATTTTGGGCTGAGCACAACTTCCAAATTGGGAGGACATGTGGGCAACTCTTCGTCAAGAGGAGATCAGGAGAATGTCCAAGATGGGCAGCAGCAGCGCAGGAGCAAAGATCAAGAAGGAGGAGGAGGAAGATGCGAATCTCGCATCTAAGGGACAATGACAACAACAAGGGAAGAAGAAAAAGGACCTCTCAAAGGTCTGGTGCTTTAGATGTGGCGAATTGGGGCATTTCGCCAATACTTGTCCTTAGAAGAAGAAGGGCAAGGAAGATTAAGATTCTAAGGCTTCGACAACCAAGGTGGATGATGGCAGTGATGATGATGTGGCCATGAGTGCTTATGTACCTCGAGAGAAGAGGTGGGGCGACATAGATCTATAGATTGAGCTACAGATAGCGCAAGGGCATGATCCTTGAGGTGCCCAAACTCTTGGATCACATACGAGCTACGAGAGCCCTGAATGACAATAGCAGGATGATTGGATTCAGTTGGTGCAGAGGATTATGGAGGCACGGTGGCAGTGAGGACGCTGAAGACTGGAGCAGTGCAAAGGCCGATGGGACTTCAACAGCGCGGAGGGGCAGTACTTACGTAGTGTAGAGCAGCAGCAACGCAAAGTTTTAGAGGGTCAGCGCAGTTTAGCAGCAGAGGGTGCTTCAGTATCGAGATGCAGCCAAACTGGCTTGTCTGTCAGGATTTTGGGTGATGTCCTTCAGTTGCTTACTTCTCAGCAATTGAGTTGCAGTGCAACAGTTAACAATGGCAGTGCTATGGGCAACATGATGCAACATTTTAGAGGGAGCTGCAATACAAATGAGGCAGTGACCGTGGGGAAGTCATGGGCAATAGTACAGAAGGCAGCAACGCAGAGGATGAGGGGCAGCAGGCCAAGCATCAACAATGCAGGGGACAGATGCCGTGGATCAGGGTGATGCTTCAGGTTGAAGTGTTGCTAGAGCACATTCCTCGCTAAGAGGGAGTGTTGATTTTTGGGTAGCATCAGATGTGCTCTAGCTCCAAAACTTTGTGGAGGGGCTAGAACACATGAGATCTCTAAGACCCATAATTCGTTTCGAGAAATTCCACCCAGTGTGAAAGTTATTCAAATAATTAACTATTTTAATGGAGATCCTAAGTCTAACTTAGGGAAATTAAATAATTAAAGTGAATTAATTAAAACATGTGGGTGAGAATGTTCTAAGTGACGCGGATTAAGTCTTTTCTAATCTTAATCGTTGATTAGAGATTAGATCACGACCGTTGAATGTTCAACGAGAAAAGTATTAAAGGAAGGCTCGGGGTCAGTTGGAGAACACACACAGTGGTAACACTTGAGCGAAGTCGAAATTTTGTGGTGCGGTTTGCGGAGAATTTTCGATTGAGCTTGTAGTGCAACAAGGGGTAGATCGACAGAGGGATTTCAGATCTTAGCTTGAGAATACAATTGTAGAGAGGCAGATCTGTACCAGAGAGGTAGTGTAGTCTAGGAAGGGTGACTCAGAGGCAGCGTAGGCCCAACAGGGGTGACACAAGCCAGGAGGGGCTGGCGCAGTCATTGAAGGGCGACACAACTACACTGAAGGGTGACGCAGTGACTGCGTAGGCACCTGTGGGATTCTTCATCTTCAGCTGAATCAACCATATTTTATGTCTCCGGAGATGGAGGTACATCTGCCGGGATTTTCTATGTTGGGAAAACCACTATTGGTGCCCTTGATTGTATTCAGATTTCTGCATAATTATAAATCCCTCAAGATTTGCTGCTTCGATTTTCCCGCATTGCGTTTTTTCGGGGACATTTGTCCGAAAAATCTTGTGTGTCCTTTGTCATGTGTGCTTAATTCTTCAGTACTTGATCTGTATGTATGTGTAGATCTGCAGTGTGTTTACTTAGCTGTTTTTTGAAAATTTCTGAAAATAACTTGTAAATGTAAAAACACAAGTAGGAGAAGTAAACCAGATTTATGCAATAGAAATTTCTATTAAGTAGATTCAGGAATTTTCACATGGATAGGGACCATAGCACTACTGATGGACGCATTGTGTACTCCCGTACTCCTTATGCTAGGATGCATGATGTTTAGCAACTTGATTTGGGATCAATTGAGGTTCTACTGTGAAAATTCCGCTACCCGAAATCCTACTGCAACATGGATTATATTTCTTATATTTGTAATTTAAATGAACAAATTATTTATCGTGTGCTACGGTAAATATCGAAATGAAATACACTGGAGTCTTCATAATTAAAAATTCTGCGAAAAGTAAATGCAAGGAAAAATACTAGCACAAATACAATTACAATGATAGTTATTTTTGGACAATTGTCCCCGGAAAAACCCAATGTGGGAAAACCAATGTAGTAGATGAGGGTTTCTTTATTATTGTTCAGGAAAATCTCTTATACAAAATATAACCAGCATAATAGAAGAGGAATATCTGTGAGAAATTGGCAAACAATTTTCTCAGTGGCTCCATAGTGAAATTCTGACCTTGGAGAGGCCCTATAGCTTCTTTATGTCTCACTGCGTCAGCATTTGCGCAGTCCCATTGTCACAGCCTCTGCGCTGCTTCCTACGGTCTGATCCTGTACTCTCAACTCTTGTTTATGCCCTCTCTCTCCAACCTGCAACTCTCCCTCTCATTCGATTTTCTCTTGCCGAATTTCAGCCAGTGAGAAAATCGATCTTCTTGGGTAACTTAGTATCTGCCCGATGTGTCTTTCCAAATGCCCATCAAGTCCTTATAATCTTCTCGTTGAGACATCAACGGTCGAGATTAAATCGCTAATAAACGACTAAGATTATCTTGAATTGATCCTAGTATTTTTTTAGAGGATTCACACCCTGCTTTATTAATACCCTTTAATTATTTTAATTCCCTAAGTTTAAACTTAGGCTCCCATTAAAAATAATTAATTATTTTAATAAAACACAATCCAGGTAGAATTTTCCAAAACGCTTTCTGGGTTCTTTGGAATACATGTGTCTAAGCCTCCCTGTAAAATTTGAGACTTAGAGCACATTCGATATTACCAGAAATCAACATTCCCTCTTAGCAAGGAGGTGCTCTAGTAATGCATCCTGTTGAAGCACTACACTGATTCTGTAACATGTCCCTCTACGCTGTTGATGTCTGACATTGCTGCCCACCAACTACTGCGCTGCTGATGTCTGACACTACTGCGCACCAACTACTGCATTGTTGCATCTGTGTTGCTGCTGACCTTGCGTATTGCTGCCAACTGCTACTGCACTGCAACTCTCTGTTATCTGCTGCTGCTGTAACTGAGGACCCATCCGATTCTGCTACTGAAACAAGTTCTCAACCATACCCATCTGCTCCCTGAACTGAATGAACTTAGCTCTTCCTATAGCCTTTGTGAGTACGTCTTCTCGCTGATCTCCTGTGGGGACATACTGCAACTGTACTGCCCCACGCTGAACACAGTCTCTGATAAAGTGACATCTAATATCTATGTGTTTTGATCGATCATGGAATACTGGATTCTCAGAGAGCTTGATACAACTATGATTATCACAGTAAACATTGATCACGTCCACCCTTTTCCTGAACAAGCTCACAAGCAGCTTCCTAAGCCATATGGCTTTGTATGTTGTTGTGCTAGATGCCATATATTCTGCTTTTGCTGAGCTCAGAGCTACCGACTTCTGCTTCTTGCTGCACAAAGAGATCATTCCTGATCCAACATTGAAACTGTACACAGAGGTATTTTTTCGGTCTGCTGAACTTCTTGCCCAATCTGCATTTATGAACCTGCTCAATCCGACATCATCTCCTCGGGTGTATTTCCACACACATATCTGAGAATGTACCTAATTGCTGCCCAATGTACCCTTTTCGGTTCCACCATGAACTGGGTAGGGGTGTTGACAACAAAACAAAGGTTTGGCCTGATGTTGACCAGATACATGAGTGACCCAATAAGCTGTATGTACAAGGTGGTGTCTACTTCCTTGTCCCTTGATGCATCTATTTTCTTCTAGTTGGTGATCATAGGAGTCGCCATAGGTCGGCAATTCCGCATTCTAAATCTCTTCAGAACTTTTGTAGCAAATATTCCTTGCCCAAGGAAGATCTCTCCATTTTTCTGCCAAACTGCCAACCCTAGAAAATAGTGCATCAACTCCATATCCTTCATGTCGAATTCTGCTTCAAGATTCTTCTTGCAGTCCTTTATAAGCCCGGATGATCCTGTAAGAAACAAATCATCTACATATAATACCAAAATTAGTGGCTCATTCTCCACCATTAGATAGTAGAGATTGGGATTTGCATCACTTTTGACGAATCCCAACTGCTACAAGTAGCTATCAATCCGATCATACAATGCTCTGGGTGCCTGCTTGAGCCCATACAGGGCTTTCTTCAATCTGCATACATGAGTTCTATTCTCATGGGTCTCGAAGCCTTTAGGCTATTCTATGTACACCTCCTCTTCTATCACTCCATTCAATAATGTTGTCTTGACATCCATCTGGTGAATCTTCCATCCCATCTGAGCTGCTAGGGATATCACAGATCTGATGGAGGTATATCTAGCTACAGTCGTGAAAGTATCCTCATATTCAATTCCTTCCTTCTGCGCGTACCCCTTTGCCACGAACCTGACCTTGTACTTCTCCACGCAACCATTTGCAACGTACTTGATCTTGTAGATCCATCTTGATCCTACAACTGATCTATCCTTAGGTCTAGGTACAACTTCCCAGACATCATTCGTCATGATAGAATTGTACTCTTCTATCATGGCATCCACCCATACTTGGTGCTGTACGGCTTCCTGAAAACTGGAAGGTTCTTCTACCCGAGCTACCAAGGCTTGGTATCTGTCAGGTTGTCTATGTTGCCTTTTGTCGGTCTTGGGAGCTCCAATGAACTCCTCTACGTCCCTCAATGTCTGCCGTACCTCCCTAATGGTTCTACCACTGGTGGTAGGAGGCTTTCTCAATTCCTCCTACTGTTCCATCTGCTGAGAACTGCCAGAATCTTCTTCTCTCGAGGAAATGATGATACTAGTCATTATATTTGATCTTGGTGTCTGTCCTCCTGCCTATCCTCCCTACTGTCCTTATTGTTGTTGGACTAAAGGAACTTATGTTGATTGATCTCCTGCTCGCATCTAACGAGATTTATTGAAAGCTCTATCTTCTATGAAGTTTGCATCTCGTCTTACTACAATTTTCCTCTTGTCACGAATGTAGATTTTGTATTCTTTTGAGGTTTTGCTATATCCTACGAGATACCCCTTTTCTGCAGTCCAATCCAGTTTACTACGCTTCTCTTTTGGAATGTGATAGTATGCCAGACTTCAGAATATCTTGAGGTGACTCACTTTCGACTTTCTCCTTGTGAAGACTCCTTTAGGCATTTTCTTCCCCAATGCTCTTTGAGGGGTTCTATTATGAATATACACCGCTGTGTTCCATGCCTCTGCCCATAAGAATCTAGGCAAGTCTAGGTCATATAACATAACTGTTGTTGCCCCAACAATAGCTCTATTTTTCCGCTCCGCTACTCCATTCTGCTGTGGATTGTATGGAGTTGTCCACTCTCTTTTGATGCCCTCCTTTGCGTAGAAATCTGTGAAGTCTCTGTCCATATATTCTCCACCGTTATCTGGGTGCAATACCTTTATCTTTTCCCTATCATGTTCTCCACGAGAACTTTAAATTCTCTGAACCGATCAAAGACCTCATCCTTGGCTTTTAGGAAGTAGATCCAAGTTTTTCTAGAGTGATCATCAATGAAGGTGACAAAGTATTTGCCACCGCTAAGAGCTCTAGTGGACATTGGGCCACTAATGTCTGAGTGCATCAATCCTAATATGCCTTTTGCTCGGTTGTCACTTCTAGGAAAGCTGCCTTAACGTACTTTCCTAGTACGCATCCTCTGCATACATCATCATGCTTAGTACTGAGGACTGGAACTCCAGTGACAATCTCTTTGAGCATCCTTAGTGCTCTGTGGTGCAAGTGTCCCATTCCCTTGTGCCATAGTTCATTCAGATCTTTTTCGCCATCAAGATTGCTGCCTATCAGTGCCATTGGAGACTCGAGCTGCAATCTGTATAGTCTATTGCTTTGAGCTCCAATTTGTCTCATCTTCTTCTAGCTTGGATGTTTGACGTATACCTTCTTTCCAATGAAGTATACATCGTATCTCTTGTCTTGTAGTTGGGACCCTGAAATCAGATTCATTCCCAACCCAGGCACATGCAGAACATTAGTGGCTTTGATGCTGGTTCCTGTCTCCGTCTGAAATGCTATGGCGCCTCTCCCTACTGGAGTGCATTTCATTCTGTTTCCCATAGTGATCTGGAAGTCCATCTGCTCTTCCTAATAGCTCCAGAAATATTATGGTATTCCAGTCATGTGAGCTGAAGCCCCGCTATCAATGTACCAAACACCTGCAGATGCTGAACTTGACAAGCATGTGAAGTCTTCTTCCAATTTGGAAGATAATTCAAAGACATCTAGATTTTCCATACTTATCTGTGCTATTTTTCCTTCGATTTCTGACGCTTTTGCTGCCCAGAAAAAAACTGCATCCCACCTCAAGATTGCTTTGCGTTGAAGCTGTTGCACTGCTCCCTCAGTCACTAACAAATTCCGATCCAAAAATCTTTCTGCTGACTCACTCAGAGAGAGATTTTCCCACGAAAATTTGCCTTCCCTCTTTTGTTCAGCGCAAGCTCTTCTGGATCTGTTTTCTTTGCTCTGATACCATGTGAAAATTCCGCTACTCGGAATCCTACCGCAACACTGATTAGATTTCTTCTATTTGTAATTTAACTGAACAAATTATTTATCCTATTCTATGGTAAATATCGAAATGAAATACACTGCAGTCTTCATAATTAAAAATTCTACGGAAAGTAAATGCAAGGAAAAATACTAGCACAAGTACAATCACAATGACACAGTTATTTTTGGACAATCGTCTTCGGAAAAACCCAATGTGGGAAAACCAGTGTAGCAGATGTGGGTTTCTTTATTATTCTTCAACAAAATCTCTTGTGCAAAATATATCCAACATAATAGAAGAATAATATCTGTGAAAAATTTATAAACAATTTTCTCACATGCTCCGCAGTGAAATTCTGACCCTAGAGAGGCCCTATAGCTTCTTTGCGTCTCACTGCGTCAGCCTCTGCGCAGTCCTAGTGTCACAGCTTCTGCGCTGTCCTTGTTACTATGTCATAGCCTTTGCGTTGTCCCTCCTCTGCACTGCTTCCTTCGGTCTGATCTTGCACTCTCAGCTCTTGCTGATGCCCTTTCTCTCCAACTTGCAACTCTCCCTCTGATTTGATTTTCTCTTGCCGAACTTCAGCTAGTGAGAAAATCGATCTTCTTGGGTAACTGAGTATATGCCTGGTGTGTCTTTCTAAATGCCCATCAAGTCCTTGTAATCTTCTCGTTGAGACTTCAATGACCGAGATTAAATCGGTAATCAACGACTACAATTATCTTGACTTGATCTTCGTCTTTTTCTAGAAGATTCACACCCTGTTTTATTAATACCCTTTAATTATTTTTATTCCCTAAGTTTAAACTTAGGCTTCCATTAAAAATAATTAATTATCTTAATAAAACACAATCTGGGTGGAATTTCCCAAAACGCTTTCTGGGTTCTTTGGAATACATGTGTCTAAGTCTCCATGCAAAATTTAAGACTTAGAGCACATCCGATGCTACCAAAAATCAACATCTACCTCTGGATTGACTTTTGTCAGTGGAAAGTGGCAAGTTCTTGTGACTCACTCTCGATCAATTCTTATTCATTATTACTTCATGGTTCAACAGAGCAGAAATGACAGAGATTGTACATGATGACAGGATGAGATGATGATCAATGACAAAAGTTGGATTGGCAGGTAGAATTCTCCCTAGTTGAGAGGGAGTGTTAAATTTGCAACTAGGGCCAAATTGCACCTTCGGACAACTCATTTGATGGAGATGATGATTGCATTGGATTCCTCATTTCGAGAGGTCCAAGATTGGTCTAAAGATCATCTCATTCGGACAAGGAGAAGTGAGATTTTGAATTTATTCTTCC
Organism: Pinus albicaulis; assembly: GCA_034641835.2. Classification (NCBI taxonomy): domain Eukaryota; kingdom Viridiplantae; phylum Streptophyta; class Pinopsida; order Pinales; family Pinaceae; genus Pinus; species Pinus albicaulis. The sequence continues at coordinate 107,601,060 of CM076572.1, forward strand.
ACATGTGCAAAATTCGAATTGTTCAGGTTGGCCTCAGCATAATGTAGGCTCAAGGAGCCCAATGCACGTGTATGTTCACCCTCAACGAAATGTATAAATAGGAGTGACCTCTCACCTCATTTGGGACATCATAACATTGAGCATATTCTTCTCTTCTATTTGATTTGGTTCGGCATATTGGCGAAGGAAAAGGTCTGACGTAGGTCCGAAGTCTCAGATTTGAAGCTCGCACAAAATTAGGGTTTTTTGTTCTGGACGCTGGCACTTAACTGGGAAATTTCATCCCAGGACGCATTCATGCTATGGCCAAGGTAGCGTCCAGGAACTAAAGACGCTCCCATGCTAACTTGAAGGGAGCATCCAGGGGTTTGACCACTGTTGACCATCATTCGAAGTTCTCTGAAGCAGTTTGATGTCTGAATCAAGTTGTTTCTGATATATTCTGCCACCGTATACTGGTTTCTGAAGTTGTTGGGCTGTATTGCTGATCAAATTTTATTGGGCTCACTGTACTCTCTGCCGAACATTTTATTTACTCTCTCTCTTTGCTTATCTATTGAATAATAATAAGAAGAATTGATCAAAGGGTTTTCCCCACAATGGGGGTTTTCCTTGGCGTTCACCAATCCTGGTGTTCTCTTATCTTGGCTTGTCTTTTGCATTTTGTATTATGTTCTATTTGCATTTAATGTCATTGTGATTAATGGTTCATGTGATTGCTACTGTGTTAAAATTGGACAACTAGGTCCAAACT